>WOXC01011497.1:692500-892498 GCA_011680675.1 Gymnobelideus leadbeateri | reverse complement strand
ATTTGCCACTCTGCCTAATCCCAAAGAGAGAGATGATCTGGAATGTGGTGTTTGTTACTTTTCCTCTCCTGGAGGAAGAGAAACAGAGAAAGACATTTCACCACTGTAGGGAGTGCCCAGGGCTTGCAGAGATGGGCCTGGATGCAGCCACAGACCAGATAGAGCAAAGTCTGACGGGCAGGTAGCAGCAGGAGGTGGACCGTGCCAGGTGGGCAGGAGGCTGTTGGATGCAGGAGGGAGAAACCCTGCTCTTTTCTTTTGGGTCACTAGAGAGAAATGGAGACATACAGAAAGGGGCTATTTGTTGTTCAACATGTTAGAATTCTCTTCAGACTCTGGGCCTTTTTAGTCAATTAGAACCCAGTGCAAAAGAAAACAGCCCTGCTGACAAATTGGGTATATGAGCTATGATTAACTTGTTAAGTTAAGTTACTGAGGCAGTGTGCCCTATTTTCATTTAGGAAATGACTATTCATCAAGATGAATAGTTATATATCCAGGCTTCTCACTGGTCTGTTTCCTACCAAGAACTGGACCAAAGTTCAGAATCGAAAGAGGGGGGGAAAGGGTTGAAGATGGCCTCCCAAATCAAACAAAAAAGACTTGATCATGATTGCAAAATACATTTCTCCAAATTCAATTCCATATGCATTTATTAAGCATCAACCATGCCAGGTGCTATTCTTGGTATTGTTATTTGTCCTTCATTCTCAAAAAGGGGAGATGTCATCTTGACTTGAAAGTGAATTGGTTTTAAGTGAGGCAGGGCTGGGCAAGGTCATCAGCCTTACTCTTTCCTCCAGAGCCATCTGGGTCCAGTGGCAAGACATAGATGAGGATGACTGGAGATGGCCCCAGCATTGTTAAGACAAAAATGAAAGTCTGCCCTCAAGAAGATGGCATTCTCTTGGGATAGAATATGTACATTAGTTAGTAAGTACACACACAGTGACTTCATGGGAAGAGAGAAACAGTAACTCGGGGTTTGGAGGGTGCTATCTCATGTAGGAGAAACCATCTGATCTGTGTTTGAAAGAAAGCTGGGGATTCTGGGAGGCAGAGGCAGGAAGGCGAGCATTCTAGATAAGCAAGCAGCCCTAGGGAAACAGGTCACTAAAGAAGGGAGTTTTGATATGTCTTTATGTTACACGTATACTTTAATCCAGAATCAAATGCCCCAAAATTTCTTGTGCTTTACTTTTACAAAGAGAGACAAGTGACAAGGTATAATGAATTAGGTATTTCTTTTAAAAAGCAATGTATAGGACACATGTAGGATCAGCCCTGGGATTGACTCAGACAGATTCAGCCCCATCACCTACACTTTCAATTAAATATTCATGTGGTATTTACTCTATTTAGTCCTGCCTGGTCTTTTATGATTATAATTTATGCTCTCAGTAAGGACCCTACAATCCCACAAGATGCTTCAAGTAACTTCTGAATGAAAATTGGTAAACCCTATATGAGATAAGTGTTACTTTCCTATAAACTGGAATACATGATTCACCCAAGTGTTCTGAGCCAAAAGTCTTAACCTGGAGTCCAAAGACCAACCAATGGATACATGGATAAATATCTAGATTTTATGAACTTGAATGGGAAAAAATTCCATCTTTATTTTTACTAACTTTTGACTTAGAAGCTTTGTTCATCAAAGGGCAACTGATATTATCAATAAATCTCTCTCACCAGCTGTTTTATCTCTTGGGCAGTGGAAGGCTTGAGTTGTGTGTGCTTTTCTGTTGTATGCCACCAGAGGAAGGGTCAGACCACTCTGGCTCTCTGGGCCCCAATGGAGTTCCCAGTCTAGCCAGAAAGCTCATGTTGCCAGCTGTCTTCCTGGCAGTCATGAAGACAGCATGGGGGTATTAGCAAGAACAGACTTCCTGGAGGTCACGCCTTAGCACCTGATGGGGAGCCAGACCCTCTCCTGAGGTGGATTTCTATCCAGGAATGGCATCTATGAACAATTTAATTGCTTTTATCTCATTCTTCCAAATGGTCTTCTAGAATGATTAGGTCAATCCATAGCACCCCTAATAATGTATGATTGAGCCTGTCTTCTCTCAGCCCCTCCAACATTGACTATTTCCATCTTTGGTAGTCTTTGATGTTGAACAATGGCGGCACCATTGGAATTCATGTATAGCCTTATGAGATTTTCATTTGGAAGAAAACAACATTTATCTAAATATACAGGGTGTCCCAAACATATACGTACAGAACACCCTGAATATGTTGTTCCTGCTAAGATAGCTGCCTGAATGGAGATAGGCATAAACATAAAATGCCATCCACATAACAGTCCACATAAAAATGGCATCCCTGAAAACTACAGCAGACCAAACGAAGTAAGTGAGCAGGAAGAGATATTAAAATAAAATGAAAAAGTGGAAAAAATAGAAAAATGTTAACTATATTATATAAAACACAACTGAAATGGAAAACAGGTTAAGGAGAGATCATTTAAGAGTAATCAGACTCCCTGAAAACTATGATTAAATACACGATATATTTCAAGAAATAAAAAATGAAAACTGTCTAAATCTATTAGAACCCAAGGCAAAGTAAAGATAGAAGAATCCACTAATCACTTCCTGAAAAGAGACCCAGAAGAAAAGTCCCAGGAATGCCATAGCCAAAATCCAGTACTCCCAGAAAAAATGTATCCAGAAAAGAACAGTTCAAATACTAAGTACAGTGAAATTCACTCAAGACCTGGAAGTTTCTACTAAAACCCAGAGGATATCTTGTAATATAATACTCCAAAAGGCTAAAAAGATAGGCTTACAACCAAGACTAATTTACCGTGCAAAGCTAAGTATAATCCCACGAGGAAAAAATGGATCTTTAGTAGAATAGAGGATTTTCAAGCATTTCTGATGCAAAGATAGAGCTGAGTAGGAACTTTGACATATAAACACAGAAGTCCAGAGAAACTTAGAACGGTAAATTTATTTGAGCAATTGGAAGGAGTTGTATAATGATATAGGGCTAACATTTTGGTGAAAAGATACAAGTATCTTTTTAGAACCTCAATGTCTTCCATGAATGTTGAAAAAGGTAGATAAGAAAAAAAAGATCCTGGGAGTGGATTGGTTCTGTTCTGAAAGTTTTAAGAGGAGAAAGGAATGTTATAAAAAGAAATATAATGGTGTGTGAGAAGATACAGACATGGAAGAAGGTCTTGGGATGAGTAAAAACTAGATCTTCATTTATCTGAAATGGATAAAGGATCATTAGACAGATACACAGTTTGGTGTAGAAATACATCCAACTCAACAGGTAAACAAAGGGAGATGGAAGTGGAAGTGGGGAGTTGGCAGAGTGGGTTGGGTAAGAGGGAGGATAAAACCAGGGAGAGAAGCCACAAACAAAACAAACTTGCTGATTCTGGAAAGGTTGGGGGGAATTAAATGTGGAGAGCAAAAAAGAAGAGGACTAGAACCTAAGGGATGCCTTAGATTGTCTTTTAGATAATTGGGGAAATACTGAACAAATTGTATCTAAATGTAATGGAATATTATTATACCATAAGAACTTGAGAAAAGGATAGTTTCAGAGAATCCTACTACCAGTAGAGTGAAATGAAGAGCACCAAGAGAACAATCTATTCAAGGACAACACTATAAAGAAAACACATCCTTGGGGCAGCTAGGTGGCGCAGTGAGTAGAGTGCTGGCCCTGGAGTCAGAAGGACCTGAGTTCGGATTCAGCCTCAGACACTTAACGCACATAAAACCAAAAATCTAGCTGTGTGACCTTGGGCAAGTTACTTAATCTCAATTGCCCTCCAAAAAAGAAAAAAAAAAAGAAAATGAAAAAACATCCTTGAAAGATTTGTGTCTTCTGTTCAAAGCAGTAACCAGACATATCTCCAGTGAATCTTTACTATCAGAACCACTTCCTTAGAGAAAGGTGATGTGGACACAAGGCATAGAGATACGTTTCTGAACATACTCACTGTGTGGAATTGTGTTATTTGACAATGCTTATTTATTACATAGGCTTCTTTTTTCTCTTTGGGAAGGGTGAGGGAGGGTATTAGATGAGGCTCCCCCCAAAAGAGCCATTGTAATTTTAAAATTGTAATTTTTTAATTTGAAATTTAAATTTTATTTTATTTTTTCATAAATATAAGTATTTATATTTAATTTTAAATTTAAATTTTATATTTAATTTTAAATTTAATTTAAAAAGACAGAAGAGAACAGAAGGAAGTTTATAAGGAAGCACAAATAGGACGGCTTTGAAAACACGTAGATGTTAATTACATACTTTTAAAAAGAGTATACAGTGTGAAATGGAGATTTGTGGTTTTGTATAGAGTTTTCTTTTGTGTTTTATTGTGCTTGTGCTCCTTCTTGGTGTTTAAGTTTAGAATAAAAATAAAAGAAAGAATTTATATAACTTCCTTTCATAGCTTGTAAAGTCTACTTACTAAGGAGGATAAATTGGTATGCTCAAAATTGAAGGACCTTTGGTGAGCCTGAGAATGAGCAAGTTGTGTTGGTCCAGTAGAGAATCTCAGAGGGGTTACCTAGGAGAGTCGTCTTCCCCTCTGTACCAAGGAAACCGATTAATCTACCAACAGTCATTTACTAAATGTCTTCACTATGCCAGGCACTGTGCAGTTTTTTTATTAGCACATAGATAAAATTAAACATTACATGTAAAAATACTTTGGACATCCTTGGGAAATGAGCTTGGAAGAATAAAGAGATTATGCTATTCCATATGAAGCAAAAGTATAGGTTTTGAGGAAAAATAAATGTAAGCATTAATTCTGGGCAGTTGGGTCTAGTTTGATGAGAGGGTTCATTTGAATGTGCTTTGAAAACTTTTTGTAAAATGCTATGTTCAGGTAAAGTATTGGTATCAATCTCTCTTTTCAGGCTGAATACACATTATTCCCCATCAAAAACCATAGTCCAGCCAAACTGGCCTAATTGTTGTTCCTCACGTACAACATTCCATTTCCCACCTCTGCTTTTGCAGACTGTGCTTCATGCCTGGAGTGCTCTCCCTCCTCACTTCTATCTTGTGGAAGCCCTTCCTTCCTTTTAGGCCCAGCTCATGTGCACATCCTTTCAAAGCCCTTCCTTTATTGTTGGTGGTTCAACCTTTCTGCTGATCCCCTTCCCTTGCACATTCTCTTTTTTAAAAAAAATCTGTGAACATGTTCATTACCCTTTTTTCTATTCCTCAGTAAACTGTAAGGTCTTCGAGAGCAGGGACATTGTGTTTTTGTATTTGTATCCCTAAAACCTAGCCCAGTGCCTGGCACATGATGGATTCTCAGCAAATGCATGCAGATTAACTGTTGTTTTTTTTTTTGCTGCTTTTAGTGGGTGTGAGGAGAAAATTATTTCACTTACATTTCTCTCATTATTAGTTCTTTGGAATAGTTTCACATGGTTACTGTTATTTTGCAATTTATCTTTTGAAAATGTTGTTCTTTTCCTTTGACTAAAAGATTATCTTTCTGACACTCATGTGAGAGGTGGCATGGCATGCTGCAAAGAGTGCTGGTCTTATACCCAGGAAGAACTGAGTTTAAGTCCCACTTCTGACACATACTTATTCTGTGACCTTGGGAAAGTCACTGAACCTCTCAGTGTACCCACCAACTTTCCAAGAATATTAAAGTTGGAGAGAAAGTGTTGACCTACACTGGACGTTCCTCATCTCAATGAAATCATAGATTTGACCTTATTCCTACAATGGTGGACATTTAAATAGTTCTTGATGGTTACCAACTATATTTGCATTACCTCATAGGTCTTTATGACAAGGAAAACAAAATTATTTGAGGAAAAAATTTTCCCTCCAATCAAATTAACTAAAGTTCAGTGACAGTCAACATGCTCAAGGTACTCCAGGCAATATCAGAGAGCATCAAGAACACACTCCCTGTTTGAGAGGTTCTTAAAATCCAATTGATTACATATGATATAGACATTTGAAAGACTAGCAAATATGAGATTTTAGTAATAGACCAAGAAAACAATATAAAATCAAATGATATAGCATACATAAAACATTTTTTGTAAAGTAAACCTTAAAGTACTATGTATACTATTATTATTATTATTAAACAGATGTCATTAGACTTACAAACTGCCAGCTGACTTATATATGTAATAAGTGATTATAGTTTAATTTTCTTTTACTTCTTAAAATTTTCAATTCCAAATTCTCTCTATCTATCTCTCCCTCCCCAACTCATTGAGAAGGCAAGAAATAAGATCCCCATTATATATACGAAGTCATGCAAAACATTTCCACATAGTTATGTTGAAAAAAAGAGCAAGAAAAATAAAGTAAAAAAAGTGCTTTAATCTGTGGTTATAGTCCATCAGTTTTCTTTCTGGGGGTAGATAGTATTTTTCATCATGAATCCTTTGGAATTGTTATGAATCATTGTATTGATCAGAATAACTTAAGTCTTTCAGAGTTGATCATTGTTACATTATTGCTGTTTCTGAGCACAATGTTCTTCTGGTTCTGCCCACTTTACTGCATCTGCTCATACAAGTCTTTCTTGGTTTTTAATTTTTTTTGGAGGGCAATTGGGGTTAAGTGACTTGCCCAAGGTCACATGGCTAGTTTGTGTTAAGTATCTGAGGCCAGATCTGAACCCAGGTCCTCCTGACTCCAGGGCCCATGCTCTATTCACGGCGCCGCCTAGCCGCCCCTTTCTTGTTGTTTTTTTTTCCTGAAACCATCTTGCTCATCACTTATTATAGCACAATAGTAGTACATCACCATTGTTCAGTCATTCCCCAATTGCTGGGCATCCCTTCAGTTTCAATTCTTCCAAAAGGAGTTGCTATAAGTGTTATTGTACATATGGGTCCTTTTACTTTTTCTTCAGCCTCTTTGGGATACAGATCTAGTAGCAGTGTTGCTGGGTTGAAGAGTATGCACAGTTATATAGGCCTTTGGACATAGTTCCAAATTGTTCTCCAAAATGATTGGATTAGTTCACAGTTCTACCAATAATACATTAGCATAACTATTTTTCTTTTTTTATAGTATTTAGTTTTTCCAATTATGTATAAAGACAATTTTCAACACTGATTTTTGGAAAGATTTTAAGTTCCAAATTTTTCCCTGTTCCTCCTTCCCATCCCACCTCCCAAAGATGGCAAGCAATCTGATATAGGTTACTGTATGTGCAATAATGTAAAACATATTTCCACATTAGTCATGTTTTGAAAGAAGAGACAGAACAAAAGGAAAGAACCCCATAAACTCCCCCCCAAGTGAAAATAGTATGTTTCAATATGCATTCAGACTTTATCAGTTCTTTCTCTGGATGTGGATAGCATCTTCCATGATGAGTTTTTTGGAATTGTCTTGGATCATTGAAGACCTAAGTCAATCAAAGTCGATCATCACACAGTGAACAGTCTTCTCTTGGTTCTGCTCACTTCACTCAGCATCAGTTCATGTAAGTTCAGATTTTTCTGAAATCTGCAGGCTCATCATTTCTTTTTTTTTTTTAAATTCAACACAGAAAGGAAAATAGCAGTTCTTACTCTCAAGGAGCTTACTTACATTCTGCCTAAATTTTGTGAGTTGCTGTATAAAAGTGTAATACTTGGATACACAAATTCTGATAGGAAGTATTAATTTGGTTTCTCCAGTAATACACACCATCTCTGCATCGAAAGGCTATTTGTGTTTAATGCAAAAAACAAACAAACCACTATGCTCTGAGCTGAATACCTATGTAAGTAGTAAAATAAATACTTTATAAACAACTTTGATATACTAACATACATAAAAATTGCTTAATCCATAAGAGGATAAAACTAAAAATATATGTTATGAAAAAGTAGTAGTATCTCGAATAATTTTGTCAAAAAACAAGTGATGGACTCAATTCTGCTGTTTCACAGCTTGCTCTCTCTCTCTCTCACTCTCACTTTCATATTCTTGGGACTTAAAAGTGCCAACGTACCTGTCTGAGTAGATTTGAGGTATGCTTGGCCTCTTCTCATCTGATAGACTCAATTGTACTTCACATTCAAATAGTACTTAACATTTAAATTAGTATAAAATCATTGCAGTTTAGTACTTCTATGAGAGAGGTCACTATTAATCCCCTTTTACAGATAAGAAAAAGGTAAAGTCAGTCTATTAAGTAAAATAATTCACCATATTTTGCCAAGTCAGTACCTACCATAATTTAAATCAAGAACTGCTACTTTTCTAAGGTTATATTTAATTTTGGAAAATATACTTCAGCATGATATTTAGGATACAAAAGCACTCCTCCAACATAGTTCAACAAGGAAAATTCCTTTTCTGAAAGAAAGTAAACCTGTGAAGTGACCTAAATATATTACCTAGCATAGACCAGGGTTTCTTAAACTTATTCCACTAGTGACCCTTTTTTACTCAAGAAATTTTTGCATGACCCTGGATATATAAGTATATAAAATAGGTATCCAAAGCAAACATTCACTGATAATAAATCATAAAGAAATTTATTTTAAAATATTCTTTGGTATACATATAATTTTACCATTTGTGTTTAATTTTAAAATTGATGTTCACACTTACAGCGGTGATGATGGGGACACATTTTTTTTTTGTGTTTTTGGAGTGGGAGAGGCAGGGCAACATGGCTAGTAAGTGTGTCAAGTGTGTAAGGCCAGATTTGAAGCATTTGAACTCAGGTCCTCCTGACTCCAGGGCTGGTGATCTATTCACTGCACCATCTAGCTGCCCCGGGACATTTTATGAAAAGACTTTTATCTTTACTTGCTGTAATTAAACACTAATGTTTCTGTAAAAGAAGGAGATAACAGTAATCTTAAAATCAAACATTTTAACACAATACCATCCAAAGATATGCTTACTTGATACTTATATGTTGAGGAATGATGGTAGGAAAATATTAAAAGTCTTTATTTTCTGTAATTAAAACTAATATGTTTCTAGAAGAGCAGGAAACTTTGTATGTACAGTAAAACCACTACAATTCATAACATATAATAGTCTTATAACAGAGTGGAGGTGTTTCTGGCAACCTGGCTTGACAGTATGCATAGTGCAAAGTGTGCATGCTGTGTGTTCAGAACCAAGGCTGGACTGAAGTTTCACAATGCAGCACATGCAGCCTCAGAAGTGTTGGCATCATCCCCATTTTGCAAATGAGTCACATAGGAGTTAAATTACTCGTCCATGGTCACATGGCTAGGGTCCACATTGGGATTTGATCCCTGGGGTTCTAAGAGGTGGAGGTGAGTCAATAAGTTGTCCAGCACTTAATCAATCACCTCCTACATACCAATGCATAGACACTGTGATAGTATATGCTAGGCACTGTGCTGAGTGCTGGGGATATAAAGAAAGGCAACCCCCCAAGACCTCCACAGACACACACGATCCAGTCCCTTCTCTGAAGGAGCTCACAGTCAAATAGTGAGGAGGGAGAACATTCGTAATAAAAACAACAGCAACAATAAATAACTAGGAGTCAGCATTGCATAAAAAATAGAGAACCTTTGAACTGTGAGTCAGAAAGAGCTGGACTTAAGTCCTGCATCTGACAGATGCTGGCTGTGTGACCTTGAGCAAGTTATTTAACCTTCCAACATCCCGGGAATCTCTCTAGTGCTGTAAATTTCAGAGCATATGCATTGGTACAGGGAGTAACCTCATCAGGAGATCAATTGCAGCCCTAGTCTAACAATAATAATAGTAATAGCAACAATATAAATTGATATATATATATATATATATATATATATATATATATATATATATATATATGATAGTAACAGTTGGTAAAGCTTAAAACTACACTAAGAATTTTGGGACACTCTATATCTTCCCATGTGAGCCTCACAGCAACTTTGGGATGAAGGAACTACAGGTATTGTTATCCCCACTTTATACATGTGGAAAATTAGGCTCAAAGAGTTTAGATACTTTGCCTAGGATCACTCAGCTAATAAACATCAGAGGCAGGATTCCTAGGATTGTAGGATCACATAAACCAGGCATCTCTAGAATATAATTCCAGAACTCTTAGACTAGTTTATACCACAATGACCCCAGGAAAGGGGGACAGTAAGGAGGCAGAGAACCCTTCCAGCTGGGGCAGTCAAGGAGAGGCCTCCTGGAGGAAGTGACTTGTGACCTGAGCCCTGAAAGATGGGCTGAGTATTGTCAGGACGTGTGGCAGTTTTAAATGCTTTCACCAATTAGGCCATTTCCCCAGTTGAATTTCGTGTGTGTGTGTGTGTGTGTGTGTGTGTGTGTGCAGATTGAAGTTGGGGGTAGGATTTCTGACATGTTTGTTTCAAAGCAAGGCTAGCTACACTGCATCCACAAACTGACAATTAAGAGACAATAGTTCATGAAGCTAATTAATCCTCTGCTTAAAATACACCCCTGTGCTCCAGCACACACACACACACACACACGCACACACACACACACGCACACACATGCACACGCACACACACGCACACGCACACACACCAATCTTCACAAATACCACCAACAGCATAAAATGAAGAGTGCTGATTCTAAAATAGTCTTTGAGGGTTTTTTGAACTGAATTATAATCAGCAAATTTCTGTTTTCACCCAGAGACAGTACCCAGGGAGAAAACAAGGAGCCCTGGAGTTTTAGGTGGTGTACATTTTGTAACTCTGATTTGGCTGAATTTGCTTTTGATAAGGAAATTTTGAGGACATGGATGGGAGAGGCAGACAGTCATTCCTCGCACTGATCCGTCTAATAATCACAAGTGCTTCTTTCTGTTTAAAACCCAGAAGGGTAGCTGACATCTTTTATCAAAAAGACAGACAATTCTTATCCCCTGACAATTCCAGATTATGGATCCCAGGAGGCTCTCCTTACATTGGTATTTTATCGCTGGAATCACAGCAACGATGGCTGTTTATTTTCTGAACCTCTGTGTAGTTTTCAAGGTGTTGCCGGCAGGACCTGGGCTGACATTGACATGTGCTCTTGTCACATTGCTAGATCTGAAGGAAAAACACGAGATAAATAAATATCCATGTTGGCTTGGATCTCTTTTTGCCATTGTGGGTACCTGAGGCATTGGCACTCACTAATTCATAACTCTTCACTGGTGGGTGAGCTCCTGTCCTCTTTTATCCTGAGTAGGGGTGGGGGGTAGACCCTCAGGGAAGGTGGAGAACCTCTGGTCTGACCAACTGGCATGGCATTTGGGTGTGTTTTGTTTCTATTCCTTTTCTGAGAGGAAGGAGGCAACTAACTGGAAAACATTTCAGCTACTGGGTAAAGGAGAGACATTTGGGGCTCAAGGGCTGTTTCAGGATCATAGAATTTTGAGCCTCATCTATCAAATGGGGATGTTAATCCATTCATAACTCAGGGGGTTGTTGTGAGAGTCAATTGGGAGAATGTTAAAAGCTCTGCAAACTCTAAAATAAATGCATAAACATTGATGAATGTTGTTTTTGCTTTCTGTCTTCCTCCTCCATTTCACCAGCATCCCCACTCTAGTCCATCTCCCCTTCTTCCTAGCTTCCTCCCTCCCCCCTTTCCTCAATTCCTTACTCATTCCTACTTCTGTCTTGACTCATACCCATCTACTTAAGTTTCACCATCCTTTAAGACTCAATTCAAGTGCCATCTCCTCTAGAAAGCCTTCGAGACTATTCTGGCTCTTGCTAATTAATCTCTTCCTTCTTTGTACTTTATAGTGCATGCACCATCCAAGTCCCCCAGTGTAAGTACTGGCAATGTTTTTGTCTTAATTATCTCTAGAGGCATCAAGGTGGTGAAGTGGATAGAGTTCTGCACCTGCCTAGAGTAAGGAAGATCTGATATAAAATACTACCTCAGATACTGACTAGCTATGGGACCCTGGGCAAGTCACTTAACCTATTTGCCTCAGTTTCTTCATCTGTAAAATGTGGGTAATAATAGCACCTACCTCCCAGGTTGTTGTGAAGATTGAATGAGATGTTTGTAAAAGCACTTTATAAACCTTAAATTTCTATATAAATGCTTTTTTTGGGGTCATTGTTGTTCAGTAGTTTCAAACTCTTTGTGACCCTATTTGGGGTTTTTTTGGAAAAGATTCTGGAGTGGTTTACCAATCCCTTCTCCAGTTCATTTTACCAATGAAGAAACTGAGGAAAAAAGGGTTAAGTGATTTGTCCAGGGTCATACAGGTAATAAAGGTCTGAGGCTGGATCTGAACTCATGAAGATGAATCTTTCTGACTCCAACCCTGGCAGCACTCTATCTGCTCTATATACCTCTACCTGCTCTATATACATCCTAGCTATTATTATTATTTCTAAAATTAGACTCTAAGCTCTTTGAGATTTAGGAAGGGGTCAATGACTTACCAAATGATGCAAAATATGTTAGAACTAGACCAAAGACAATGCCAGGGCTCTTGACTCATGTTCTGTTGTTCTTCCTACCTGATTCTTTTAGGATGGAAAGATTTTCTGATTTAAAATCCCTATTTCAGGTCTTCATCAGCTGTCAGGTGGACTATTGCAACAACTTTCTATTGGATTCTAGAACCTGGTTTTTCCCCTCCCTTTCTAACCCTTCCTTCATCCAGTGTCTGAAATCATTTCCCTAAAGCTTAAGCTTGACCATGTCACTCTCCTGCTTAAAACCACTTTATGATTCCCAATTATCTTAAGAATAAAATACTTTAGTCTGGAAGATAATGCTCTTCATCATCTGTCTCCATTCTTCTTTTCCAGGTTTGACTTTATTTCTCTTCATGAACTCTACATTCAATCAATCTACAATTATTCGTTAAGTGCCTACCGAGTGCTAGGCTCTAGAGATACAAAGACAAAATCGTAATAGTTCCTGCCCTCAAGAAACATACAATCTAGCCGAGGGAAAGACATATCTATGTAGATAAAAGCAAAATAGATACAAGGTAATTTGAGGGGAAGATAAAAAGAGCTGGGGGATCAAGAGAAGATGACTTTTCAACCGAGCTTTGAAGAAAGCTGGACTCTGAGAGGCAAAGGAGAGGAGGGAGTGAATTTCAGGCATGGTGGACAATCAGTACAAAGTCACGAAGACATGAGATGTATCGTCATGTCTGAGGAACAGTAAGAAGGTCAGTTTATCTGGACCATAGTATATATGAAAGGGAGGGATGTATATATTTGATAAGTCTGGAAAGATAAGGTAGGGCCAAGTTGTTAAGGTCAAATCAACTCCTGAGGACTACAGGTTACAAAGGCTTAGCGATCAGCCTTGTTTTGAGGAAAATGTGGTGCAGGTTTGGGTGATGGAAATTCTAAATCTATTACTGGAATGTGGCAAAACTGTGGGAGTGTGGTTTGGATAAGCACTTTGTGTTCAGATTGAAAACTGCTTCTACGGATTCTCACATTGTGCTTGAATACATTTTATAGACTTGAGTTGTATTGAATTGGTTAAATAACAGCCAGAAACTAGGAACAGAGAGAAATAAAGTCAAAGTAGGGAGTGATAGCCTGTAAGATTTATGAGTGGTAGTTGATTATAGGTCATAGTGAGACCAGACAAAAGGTTTAGGAGAAATGCATGGGGAGAGATGGAATGATAGGAGATTATTATCAGATATAAGAAATTCAGAGTAACTCAGAGTAAAATGCTATTTGAGTTCAGTTTTGGATTTAAGCATCCACAGGAAAAAAATGACCCATGTTGTGAATTTTCCTTACAGGATTGTGAGAAAGACAGAATGAATCACTCTGCCACTTTGGGACTGAGTAACAAAGTAAAGAGGGAAGGGAGAAACTTAGAGAAAGTTTAGGCTCTGAATTTCACAAAGAGGAGAACACATAGAAGGTTGTTAGTCAATATGTCTTGAATTGAACAGAGGCACGGATTGGGGCTAGGTGAACTTCTGAGGTTTTTTCTAGTGTGTATTTCCAAGTAGACATCTGGGATTTTGACCCTGTTGAGCAGGTAAAATTTTAAGCTATAGGAGAAAATGATGCATATGCAAATTTTAAAAAATTAATTTTAAACAAACATAAAATGAGAAAAAAAGAACATTTCCATATACATAGTAGAACATAGAGAATTCAATATAAAACCATAAAGTTTCATTTCAGAATGTTTACTTAAAAATTATGTAATAAATACTACACATTGTTTTCAAAGCTACCCAGCTTTTCTGTGCTTCCTTTTAAGTTTTATTTTGTTCTCTGCTATATATTTTTTATTTTATTTCCCCCTCCCCACCTTGCCCTAGGGAAGGCTACAATTAAACATGAATATATACACATATATACACACATACTAATTTCTATTTGTCAGTTCTTTCTTTGTAGGGAGATAGCATTTTCCTTCATAGGTCCAAGTCTTTCCATGTTTTTCTAAAATTAACTAGCTCATCATTTCTTTTTTTTTCCTTTTGGAAGGCAATTGGGGTTAAGCAACTTGCCCAAGGTCACACGGCTAGGTTTTTATTTGTGTGTGCGTTAAATGTCTGAGGCCGGATCCGAACTCAGATCCTTCTGACTCCAGGGCCCATGCTCTACTCACTGCGCCACCTAGCCGCCCCATTTCTTATAGCACAGTACTGTTCCATCACAATCATGTACCATGCCTTGTTAAGCCATTCCCTGTTGAAGGTCATTTATCATTTTAGCCAATCTGATAGGTATAAGATGATATCTCAAAGTTGTTTTAATTTGCATTTGTCAAATACAAGGTTACTTATTTATTTCCTGCTGTAAATTGTATCTCTACTCTGTTCCATCGATTTACCTTTCTATTTCTTAGCCAGTATCAGATAGTTTTGATAATTAATGCGTTATAACATAGTTTAAGAGCTGGTACTGCTAAACTTCCTCCCTTTACATTTCCCCCTCTTATTTCCTTTGATATTCTTGACTTTTTGTTCTTCCAAATGAATTTTAATATTTTTTTTAATTCAGTAAAACAATTTTTTGGTAATTTAGTTGGGATGGCATTTAATATATAAATTTAAGTAAAATTTTCATTTTGCCTTTGTCATTTGTCTACCCATGAACAATTAATATTTCTCTAATTATTTAAATCTAATTTTATTTCTATAAATTTTATAAACTGTTTTGTTTATATAGTTCTTAGTTTTGTTTATACAATTTATATAGTTATAATTTTGTTTATATAGTTTATACAAACTTTATAGTTTGTATAAATTATATGGTCTATATAGTTATATAGGTTTGTTTGGGCAGGTATACTCTCAGGTTTTTTTATACTGTCTAGAGTTATTAAATGGGGTATCTCTTACTATCCCTTCTTGCAGAGTTTTATTTGTGGTATATAGGAATGCTGATGATTTATGTAAATTTACTTTATATTATGCTACTTTGCTAAAATTATTAATTGTTTCAACTAACTTTTTAGTTGAATCTTTGGCATTTTCCAAGTATGTCATTGCATCATCTGCAAAAAGAGATAGTGTTATTACCTCATTCCCTATTATGATGCCTTCTATTTTTTCTTCTCTTATTGCTATTGCTAGGATTTCCAATACAGTATTAAATAATATTGGTGACAGTAGGCATCCTTGTTTCACATGTGATCTTTTTTTTTTTTTTTTGCTTTTTTGGGGGGCAATTGGGATAAAATGACGTGCCTAAGGTCACATGGCTAGTTTTTGTGTGTGTGTGTGTGTGTGTGTGTGTGTGTGTGTGTGTGTGTGTGTGTGTCTTGTGTCTGAGCCCGAATTTGAATTCAGGTCCTCCTGACTCCAGGGCTGGGGCTCTATTCACTGTGCCACCTAGCCACCCTTCACATCTGATCTTACTGGGAAGGCTTCTAGCTTATTCCCGTTACAAATAATGCTTGCTGATAGGTTTAGATAAATGCTTTTTACCAATTTAAGGAAAATACATTTATACCTCTACTTTCAAGTGTATTTTTAAAAATAGAAATGAGTGTTATATTTTATCAAAAACTTTTTCTTCATCTATTGATATAATCATTATTTTTTTTGTTTTTGTTTTTGTTTGTTTGTTTGTTTGTTTGTTTGAGGGCAAATGGGGTTAAGTAACTTGCCCAAGGTCACACGGCTAGGTTGTTGTTTGTGTGTGCATTAAGTGTCTGAGGCCGGATCTGAACTCAGGTCCTTTTGTCTTCAGGGCCGACGCTCTACTCACTGTGCCACCTAGCGGCCCCTAATCATTATTTTTTAAAAAAGGTTTTTGTTTTTATTTTGCTTTTTGGAGGGGGGAAGGTAGTGCAACTGGGGTTAAGTGACTTGGCCGAGGTCACATGGCTAGTAAGTGTTAAGCATCTGAGGCCGAATTTGAACTCAGGTCCTCCTGACTCCAGGGCCAGTGCTCTATTCACTGTGCCACCTAGCCGCCCCAGATATAATCATTATTTTTGATGTTTATTTTTGATATAATCAATTATATTAATAATTTTCCTTATTTTAACCACCTCTGCATTCCTAGTATAAATTTCACTTGGTCATAATGTATAATCTTTGTAATATATTGCTGTAATCCTTTAGCTAGTATTTTATTTAGGATTTTTGCATCCATATTCATTCATTAAATTGGTCTATGATTTTTTTCTCTGTTTTTACTCTTCCTAGTTTAGGTATCAGATATCATATTTGTTTCATAAAAGGAGTTTGATAGGATACCTTCTTTCCTCTTTTTCGACTATGCATAGTTTTGATTTCTTCATCAAAAAACTGCCTGTTCTTATCCTTTGATAAAATTCTTTTTCTAAATAACCCCATTTTATATCAGAGAATATTTCCCATTTGACTTGTATATGGAATTAATCCTGGAAGGGGTGCTACTTAAGAAAGGAAAAGATAGAATAACTCTGAAAAGAACAGTAAAAATAAAGCTGGTAGGTTGTGCCTCACATACCTGAATTTCTTCTAAGCCAAGTCTAGCCACCTTGGAAGCTAATTTATTTTTAGAAGACCCTTGGAATCCAGACATTCATCTCCAATGACTCAGCCCATAGACAAGAAAGTCCTTTGGATTCTTTACTCCCCAGCTCCCATGATAACTTACCTGTAGTTTGTTCCCTCAGGCTTCAGCTCTCTGAGCTTGAACTTGGAGAGTTCATGTTGCCTCTCCCAGACAACATGTTTATTTTTTTAACAGAAGTCTTCAAAGCCTTAACTGAGAGGAATGACTAACAATGGGAACCTGGTAGGTAAGTGTGGAAGGCATCTTTGGACAAATGGCCTTTCAGCAGTCTAACAGGACTGTATGCTGGACCCTCTAGTTCTCCTCTCCTTTTCCCCCTCCTCTCCCCCTCCTCTCCCTCTCCTCTCCCTCTCCTCTCTCCCTTCTCTCCCCCTCTCCTCTCCTCTTCTCCCTTCCTCTCCCCCTCCTCTCCCTCTCCTATCCTCTTTTCTCCCACCTCTCCCCCTCCTCTCCCCCTCCTCTCCCCTTTCTCTCCCCCTCCTCTCCTCCTTCTCTCCCCCTCCTCTCCTCCTTCTCTTCCTCTTATCTCCACCTCTTCTCCCTCTCCTTTCCTCATTTCACTTGGTTATCTCATCAGTTTGCATGGATTTAATGATCATCTCTATGCTGATGATTTCCAAATCTAGCTATTGTGCCCCATCAGCCTCACTGCTGGATGTTCAGTATACATCTTAAACTCAGTGTGTCCAGACTGAACTCATTATCTTTCTTTCAAACCCTCTCCACCTCCCTACCTTCCCATACTACAGAGGGCAACATCATTTTCCCCAGTCTCTCTAGCTTGAAACCTAGGAGTAAGACTTGACTCCTTACTATCTTCACCCCGCACTCCTTCCCTGCCTCAGATCTAATCTGTTGTTGAGGCCTGTAGATTTCACTTCTACAATGTCTTTCACCCACAACCCCTTCTTTTCTCTAATACTGCCATCACTCTGGTACAGGTTTTCATTACCTCACACTTGGACTATTGTAGTAGCTTGGCTGATGGGTCTGACTCTTGTGAGTCTCTCCTCACTCCAGTCCATCCTCCATTCAGATGTAATTTTCATCAGGAATAAGTCTGACCATTTTAAACCACTCTCACTCTTCCCCCCCCCCCCATGTGGGGCCATTTTATGGCCTGATATGGCTTTATTGTTGTCTCTGTATATACTGAAGCTTCTTTAGGGTACCTCCAAGGTAGAACAGAATGTTCAAGTTGTCATTACCAAGAGGACAGAGTGGAAGAGCAGTTGGATGGGGAAGGGCTAAGAGCTGCTTATTCTGGGAATTCTACGTCACAGGGAACCTCCAGTTCAATATGACAAGGTTGGGGCTGGTGTGGGTGGGTAAAAGTAAAGAAAGCTTCAGCTTCCTATATCCTAAAGCTAAGGGAGCCTCATAGTTCCAGAAAGTCTTCTGTGTATGAGCAACCCCAGGTTCTACTCCATTTTGCCCTCTGTTTCATGGAACCATATAATAAACGTTTCCAAGATGGAGAAGGAGAATCTGACAGGCTTGCAGCCTGAAAAGTGCCCATCTGGTGCCAATGAGACTTAGTGCCTGCCTTAAAGTGATAAGAGAACTGTAGTCACTGTAACTGTTTCTTAACTGGGCACAGTCCAGAAAAACCCGCACCTCCTAAGGCATAGAGGGCTAAAGGGTTATCCTGGATTCATTTCTACATCTCGGGAGCCATCTAGCCAGCAAGCCAGCTTAGCTGAAGCAACAAGATACCTTGAGAGAGAAACAGAAGATGGCGTTACCAGGCAAGGCAAGTCACTGTCACCATCTCTACCATCACTTCCCCTCAGGCCCTGATAGAATGTACCCAGAACCTAGAAACCCTGAAGTGCTTTGGGGAAGAGTAGTCCTGTTTCCCACTCCACCATCATGGTAGAGAAGGGGCCTTGCTACCACCACTACCTACTGCTTTCATTAGTCACTAAAAGCCCTGGGAACGGCAGTTCCCCCATCCTCCCCACCCCCTGATCACTGGTACTGCTTCTAGCTCAGCATCTACAACCATCATTCCAGGAAGCAGCTCTCCTCTGTGATAATGTGACTTGGAGGCTGCAGCTATAGTTACTGAAGACCCAGAAAATAATGTTATTGGCACCAAAGTCAAATGGTTCATTGTCAGATGGTTCAACATCAGAAACATAATTACCAGCGGAAATTACATTAAAAAAAAAATATATATATACATATATTACCATATGGTTTGCCACTACATTCTAAGGACCACAGGACGTTCCATCTGTAACTGAAACCTATAGATGTCTTCTCCCCCATTAGAATGTGAGTTTCTTGAGAGTAGGGGCTGTCTTGCTTTTCTATTTGCATACTGGTGTTTAGTACAATAGTACTTTGGACATGTCATTTGCTTAATAAATTATTTTTCATTGATTCATTGAATTCACTGGTTTCATCAATCCATTTCATTGATTTGTTTCATTGATTTCCATTATTTATCTATGCTATGACATGGGACCCTGGAAAATAAGAGAAATGATCCATACCTTCTACCAGCTTAAGGGTAGAAGGTCCAACTGCTTAGCTATATAGCAAATAGGAAGGAGGTCTAGAGGGCCTGGATAATGAATAGTATGAAGTTAGCCAGTTTTCCATGCTGCCCCGCCATAGTTTCAAGTCAGAGTATCATATAGATTGGGATCCAGGGGTTCTTGCTACCCAGGATATGACCTTTCTCCCTTAAATTGTTTTTTCCTTCTGTCTCCTGGATCTTGAAGGGAAATGTAAGATTTTGGAGGAAGTTGATTCCAGAGAAAACATTTCTATTTGTGTCCTGCCCTTTGCTTGCATCCTCAGCAGCCTCCAGGAGGAGCAAACTTGTTGCACCATGTTATTGAAGGTACAAGAAAAATATCTGGGAACTGTTATACTGGGAACTGGGGTGGCAGGTAGAGGGACCAGACACAATCTCCAGCACATTCCTTTGATTGGGCAGGAAAAACTTTGAAGTCTAGGATTTGGGACCACTTGTTATTTATGAGGAAGATCCTCCCCGCTTCAGCTCCCCCTCTACTAAACTCCCCCCCACCAAGGCTAACAAGAAGTGTCCTCCTTCCAATATATCTAGGAAAGAGGTATGTAATACAATACAAAACACCAATTCCTCTGGCATTCTAAGCCTATCACCATCTGACTCCAACCTGTCTTTCCACGATGAATACATATTACTCCTCTTCAACTTCCAGCCAAATTGGCCTATTTGCTGTTCCCTGTACAGGATGCACCATTCCCTGCCTCTGTGAATTTGCATAGCCTAGGCCTTATTCCTGGAATGCTTTCCCTCCTCACCACTGCCTCTTAGACTTCCTACTTTCCTTCAAAGTTCAGCTTAAGTGCCATCATGTAGGAATGGGAGGCCTCCCTCTGTACTATTCTGTATTGACTTATGTGTGTATACATTCTCTCTCCCTTTACTCCATGCTCCCAGGAGAATTAATAAGAATTTATTAAATGCTACTGTGTGCCAGACACTGTAAGCTACCTGGAGGCAGCAACTAACTGTCCCTTTGTAGTTTGTATATCCAGCACCTAGAACAGTTCCTGGCACACAGTAGTTTCGAAGTAAATGATTATTAAATTGAATTGAACACAGGGATGCTCCTGTTTGTAGGGACTCCTTCCCAGAGTTTGGAGTTGTGTTCTTTAAAGACTTTATTGAACATGGTTGAGACACACAGTAAATTCTCTGCTTCTCTAGGGCACCTTCTCAGGGCCTATTGTTATACCAGAAATATAGTTAAGTCTAAGAGGAGATAGAGGGTATTCAAGTGTGTGTGTGTGTGTGTGTGTGTGTGTGTGTGTGTGTGTGTGTGTGTGTGTGTGTGTGTGTGTGTGTGATTGGAGCCTGGGAATGAAGGTGCTCAAGGACTGAGATGAGAGGGCTGATGGGAACTCTATGACATTCCCATTCTCTGGTTCTGTAGTCATAAGAATCCCTGACAGTTCCCTTTGTTTGTAAAACACTTCATGTGTATTTTATTATGTTTTATTATTGGAGTCTCACAATATCCTTGTGAGGCAGGTATGAGTATCCTAGTTTTACAAGTAAGGAAACTGAGGTTCAGATTAAGTGACTTGCCTGAGATCAGAGCTTTTAGGTGTCAAAGGCAGAATTCCAATCCATATCTTCCTGATTCCAGGTCCAGCACTCTAACACACTATCCTACTCAACCTTTGTTCTGTCCATCTATCTCCCTTTGGAGAAGGTGATGGCTCCTTTTGATCCTGCAACTGCTCCTTTCCTCCCTTGTCTGATTATTCCCAAGAATGAGGGACTCCTGACATTTATATAGCACTTTCTCCACAATAACCCGGTTGGATGCACTCCCATTTTATAGACAAGGGAACTGAGACTCAGAGTGATCAAGTGACTTGCACTGGCTATTCTGTGAGCTAGAATGTTTTGTCCCCTCACTCTACCTCTTGATTTCCTGGCCTTTCTTCAAGACTCATCTCCAGACCCATCTTTTTGGGGGGCCTTTCCCAGTACCCCTAGCTGCTGATGCCTCCCCTTTTCCAATGACCTCCCATCTAATCTGTATATATCTTCTACATACCTAGTTATTTACATGTTGTACCCCCAGTTATGGTTCTTGCTGGTAAAGACTGTTCTGTTTTTGGATCTGGCCTTTCTTTGTATCCCTGGCACTGTCCCTTATGCACAGTAAGCACTTAATAATGTGACCCACATGGTCACACAACCAATAAATGACAGAATTGGGATTTGAATCACAGATTTCTCTAAACCAGGCCTCTTCTTATTACAGTGTAGGCAGATAGGAGAAGGCAAATCACTGAGTTAAAGTTGTATAGTCTTATTGGACCCATAGTGTTGGATTAATACTTGAGTGATGGGGCCAAGAGATGTGTTTGAGTGTCTAAGGAGGTGAGGGGAGAAGGCTTGCAATGTTTCTGAGGATCGTTTATGTCAGCTAGAAATTGGTTTTACCTGGCCTTGGAAGAGGGATAGGAGGTAGGGAATTCCATGCGCTAATTCCCTTTGTTTATGGACTGATTCACCCAGGACAGGCCCCAGGAGTGGGATATCAGGGTAGCACCTCAATGCAGGCATTGTGGTGTCTGGCTCATGGGAGATGAGCAGATAACAATGTATTTATTGGCCTGGGATGGGCTGTGGGGGTGGGTGAGTGATGGCTTTACTTTTCTTCTGTTCCATTGGATAAATTCTTTGGGGTTTTCCAGTTTCATTTTATCTACATATTGGGAGGGCAGAGATTGGCATCCTTCCTTTCCTTTTTCTTGACATTTGGACCAAATACTGGGGAGGTACCAATGTTAGACATACACTGTTTGAGGTGAATCAAGAATTGAAACAAGCTAGTTTGTGCATAGTAGGGCTTTAATAGATGTTTGTTAAATTCCTGAACTGAATGAAACGATGTGGTCTAGTTGTGGGGGATGGTGTAAAGGAAGCTGTGGGAGAGGCTTCAGGGGAAGGGATAGTGAGGGGGAGGAAATGATGGTTCCCACTGATGGAGAAACAAAAGTTCTGGGCCAGGGCAGGTTAAAGGGGAGATGAGGGGTAGGGTGGGGGAGGTGGTTGAGCTGTGAATTAAAACAATGGAATAGTAAAACCAGGATGTCATCCAAAGGCAAAGACTGGCAATATACCAGCATTGTCCATGCTGAGTGGCAGTCTGTGCCATGATGGGTGGAGACAAGGATTAGAGACAGGCCTGGAAACTGCCTGAGGATTATGGGTGGGCATCAACTAGGACACAGGTTATTTTGGGGTCATGGCAGCATCTGGCTCTTTGAGGATCTTGTATTATTCAGAGCAGTTTGAGACAGAAGTAGATGACCCCCTAGCTCTGACTAATTAACTCTTATGGTATGGTAGAAAGCACCCTCCTTCAAAGGAAGCCCCTCTGATATGTCAGTAACTAACCCTTCCTGTAACATAAAAACAAAAGATATCAATAAAGCACATTTTTAAATTGGAAAATCAAGCTGTATATATATATTTGCAGTCTCCTGTACAATCCTCTTTTTCTGTTCTACTTTGTGGAAATGCCATTTTATTTTGGTGTTTGTTAAATTTAGGATAAAAAAACCCAAAATTATGCACCATGTTTCCTCTCTTGTAAACCTTAAGGTTGCTATAAAAATGGGAGTTATTATTATTCCTGGATTTTATTGTGACTTTGGTCAAGTGTTTCCCCCTCTCTGGACCTCAGTTTTCTCTTCCATAAAGTGAGGTATTTGTGTTAGATGATTACTAGGTCTGACAGTCTGAGTCTGTGATTCTCAAGATGATATGTAATGAGTTTCAGAATCAGGCCTAGTGAAGTGGGGATTGTTGAGCATGTTTGTGGGCTGGGAGACTTTTCATAACAACCTACTAGATTGTTATCAACAGGTATGTCTAGCTTGAGTATACATCATTCCTGGCCACTTTCTCAGGGCTGGGTTGGGGGCTGAAGTTTGCAGGAGTAAACCCTCTTCCCAAAGGCAGATGGGTTGGGTCATGACCTTGAACCCACTCACTCCAAGTTACTCATAGGAGATAGTGGAAACCTGAGTGTGTAGGAGATAAACTGGGAAAACATTACAGACTGAGAACAATTAGCATCATCTCTCGAACTCCAGGTTGGGCAAGGTACCACTAGTGTGGTGTGTTACTTGGAAGGAGAATATACCCCTAGTAATGATTAAGGGGAACAGATGGCAGATGCACATTGGGATTGAAGATGTTCTCATTTAGGGTTGGGAGAGAAGGACCAATGAGTTTCCCACCCCCCTATGGTTGACTCAAGGGCTGGGGAGAAGTGTACCCCATAGAATTTTCATCCTAAAATTTATAAAGACTTTGCCAATGATTGTTAAAGCTGCACTTGCCTTAACACTCAACCCCAACTACCATTTCTTCCTTGTCCTAAATGGTGAGGTCAGAAGACTACTGTCCTCCTGAGAATGGGAATGTCCCACCTTCACCATGGTGGCTTTCGTTGCTTTGCTGTAGGTCTTACACTGAGCTGCTTCTTCTTCCTTGTCCAAGCAGCTACATTGCTGGGTGTGTATGTGACGGGGTGGGGGTGGGCAGAGAAATAAGAAGCCTGGCTAGCA
Organism: Gymnobelideus leadbeateri; assembly: GCA_011680675.1. NCBI lineage: Eukaryota > Metazoa > Chordata > Mammalia > Diprotodontia > Petauridae > Gymnobelideus > Gymnobelideus leadbeateri. The sequence goes on along the minus strand of WOXC01011497.1, from coordinate 868,451 downwards.
CTACCAGTAGAGTCTTGTGTGGAGAGGTGGAGGCAGAAGATGAGTGGCTTGTTCCCCATTATTTATTATGTTAAAATTTGGAGTTACCTTAGTTGTAATTTTCCTTTTGTTAGGATCATAAATCAAGTTGGGTGACTCTGCCTCCCTGGCTTGCTCATTCCTGGCCTATAAGCATTGGAATAGCTTGCAAGTTCACCGCCAAGTTTTAAGACTGCCCTCCTGATCCTGGGAGGATGACAGTTTGTTGGGAGGAGGTGATTTATAGGCTCTGTTTTGTGGGTTTAATTGGGAATTTACACGATCATTTGTGGCTATATGATTACCTTGGAATATCTTAAGGGAGATCTGGAACAGCTGTTTGTGCAGCCCCTGGGGTACATACCAACCTCCTTAGCTGTCTTCTGAGTTGCTTCACTTCTGTGTGGGGTTTGAGAAATGGTTTGATCTTCTCCCCAAAGGCTAAAGGTCAAATGACTCACAAATGGAAGAAGAATGATTTTTTTTTTTACCCTAGAACTTGGGTTGCTGCCATCAACTTGTCTGAGGAGCCAGGAGTCTGGGGCTCTGGTCCTGATGAGCTGAATTGGCCCTAAACTCAGCTGGCATCGTCCAGCTCCTCTAACCTCTGGCTAAAGAAAAACCCTAAAGCTCTGGGAAAACCATAGGGCTATGGAAATAGAGATTTAGAACAGGAAGGGATGACTAAGTCCCTCTGGTCAAGCCGATTTATTTTACAGATGAGGAAGCTGAGGCCCAGGGAGGTTAAGTGATTTGTCCGGTGTCCACTGGGGCCCACAGCCATCAGCTCTTAGAAACTGGAGGTTAAATGTAAACACAAGAGTTGGTGTGGGGGTGAACCTGAGTGGGAACAGAAAGGGGAAGAGCAGATTAAACATCTTATGATTATTTCATTCCCCCTTCCCTAGTAGCTAGAGTATTCCTTAGAAGGTGTGAAAATCTAGCTCTGAGAATTGAATTATTTACCCTGACTGTATTTACTTTTAACCTCCAGCTCCTAAGTCAATATCAATTTTTCCCCACTTAGGTCCCTTGGCTCCCATAGACAGGCAGTTTTGCACAACGTGATTTTTCCAGTATTGGGGCAGTGTTAATTTCCAGTGTATCAGGGGAATAAATTACCTTGGCAGACAGCAAGATGAAGGCAGTGCCTATTGTGGAGGCCTATGTATTTGTTTTTGCCTGGCATTGTGGTTCCTCCTCCCAGGGCTCTGCCTGGGCATTGTCAAGCTAATCAACAACAGAGAGTTCTTTCAAACTCCCCAGTTCTCCCCGAGTTCCCCGCCCCTGCTGTTGCTTCAGGTGCTGCCCAAACTGCTTATTCAGTGTGAGAAGATATTTGAACACATCAGTGACAACCATCTGGGCTTCGGAACAGAATATGACTAAACTAGTAACTACTCTTATCTGCTCCCAGATCACTCCAGTAAGTCTCTGTAGAGGCTTCCAATTTGATGAGTGCCAGGCTAAAGATGGCTTTGGGAGGTTTGAGCTGCACTTTTGAAATACATTTGCTCAGTAATATTTACAATGGCATCGTTGTGGAGTCATTTTTCATTTATGTCTACTTCTTCATGACCCCATTTGGGGTTTTCTTGGCAAAGATACTGGAGCAATTTGCCATTTCCTTCTCCAGATCATTTTATAGGTGAAGAAACTGAGGCAAATATGGTTAAGTGACTTGCCCAAAGTCACACAGCTAGTAAGTGTCTGAGACCAGATTGGAACTCAGGAAGATGAGGCTTCCTAACTCCAGGCCCAGCATTCTCTCCAATGTGCCAAATGGAATACTGAGTGGAAAACGAGTCAGTCTGAAAGACCTGAATTCTAGTCCTACCTCTCCATATACAAAATCAAGAAAATGATAGACACAATGACAATACAGAAAACGTAAAGTTTCAGCTGTGTGACCCTGGGCAAATCAGTTAACATCTCAGTGTTCAAGGCCCGTGGTGTCAAACTCAAATAGAAATATATCCCTGCTGGCCACATATTGACTTAGAAAACAATAAACTAACATCATCTGTGCTTGATTGAATATTTATTTATTTTGTTAAGCATTTCCCAATTATATTTTAATTAGGTTGGAGACTGTCCACAGTCTTTGAGTTTGATAACTCTGCTCTAGGTAACTCTCTAGGACAGACTTTGCTAAGCTAGTAAAGCATCAAAGGTAGGAAAAGTCTGACAAAAAAGGTAGGGTACTATTTGGTATATAACCATATAGTCTGATTGAAATATTCAGAAATTCCAAATTGGTTTTTAATCAACAAAATTTCAAAGGTTTTGATGTATTTTTGGAGAAGAAAAAGTTAGCCAATCTATTTTATTTCTTATGTGCACATGCAGGGTAAACTCTAGAATTCATTGCCTTTCATATTAGGGATATGGGAAGATTGACTGAAAAACCAGGGAGCATGGGGACTAAAAAAGTAGTTAACCCTTGTTCCTTAGGAAAGGAGCCTGCCTGCTTTGAGAGGGAGTGTCCCCACCTGGGAGTTCCTTAAATGAATAAAGTCATAGGCTCATTCCTTATCCCTGTTTATAATTAGATGTCATTGAGAGATGGGGCAGATAGCATCTTTTCTGTTCTTGAACTGTGGACACGATTGAGATGGCAGATACAGAAGGCAAGGAGTTGCCCTATACAGGTTTCTCTGCCTTCACTGAGGTCACAGGACGCAATTTTCTTGTCAAACAGCATTTTGCATCTCCATGAATAATCATGTCAATCGGTCTATAATTAACGATGCTAATAGGGCACCTTTTAGTTTTATTGCTGTTACTGATCCTCCCTGATTCTCCTTAGGAAGAATGCCTCACAATTAGTAGCTAACACTGGGTGATCTCTTCACTCCCCTGCAGTATCCATAGCTGTCTGTCCTGGGCCAGGTTAGCTCCAGAGAGGACTTGGCTTCCATAGTTCACTCATTTGTGAGCCACCAAGAACTTTCTATGTCTTTCTGGGCAACTCCTTCCCATTCTTCCAAGATGTGAGCTCAGCACCTGGTTTCAATTCTGGTTTTCATCTCTAATCTCATTCCTTCTTTCCCCAAAAGGAGTTTCTTATCCATTGGACCTAGAACCAGAAGGGTCCTTTTTGTTGTTGTTGAGTCATTTTCCAGTTGTGTTTGACTTTTTCTGACCCCTTGTGGGGTTTTCTTGGCAAAGATACTGAAGTGGTTTGCTATTTCTTTCTCCAGATCATTTTGCAGATGAGGAAACCGAGACAAACAGAATTAAGTGACTAGGCCAGGGTCACACAGCTGGTAAAAGTCTGAGGCCAGAATGGAACTCAGGAAGATGAATCTCCTGACTCCAGGCCCAGAACTCTATCCATTGTATCACCGAGTTGCCCTTGAAGGGTCCTTAGAAACTTTCAATAATCAACAAGTACTTGCTAGTCAAATCCTCTGCTCCCATCCCCCTCCTTTGACAGAAGAGGACACACATATTGTAAGTAGTAGAGGTGGCATCTGACCCAAGCTCTTCCTACTTCAAACTCAATCCTCTTTCCACTATTACATATTACTCCCTCTTGCCACAAACCTCTCAGGAAAAAAAATAGAGGGAGGGGACCTGTTTTAAGGATCTAGCATTTATTAGTGGTCAATGGCTTTATTTTACAAGACTGTGCTCCATTCCACCACTGCCATCTTCTTCCCAGAGACAAGGACAGATTAAAATCTAACTGATGAAATTAAACTGCTCCTTCTGGTATTGTGTCATAATAGTAGACACTTCTTGTGACCATAGGATGGACACACTTATAAAATGTAACCATTTAATAGAAGCATGGGAGTCTTTTTGAAGAGGGACAGTGAGATAGTGGAAAGAGGGGGAAAGGCACCAGAGAATCATAGATTTGGAGCTGCCAGGAACCTTAGAGATCCTCCATTCTAGGAGAACTTATCCTGGGGCCCACAGGCCACTTGGCACTGCAGGGATAGTTTTCAGGGGTTCCATGAACTTAATGTAGGGGGAAAAGTACATCTCTATTTTAATTTAATTGATTTCATTTGTAATCCTATGTATTTTATTTTATGCATTTAAAAAACATTCTGAGACTCCACAAAGCTGCCAAAGGGTCCATAAAGTATGGACTCCATATCACCACCAGGATAAAATATAAAATCCTCGGACTTTTAAAGCCCTCCCTCACCCACTGCTGCCTACTTTTCTAGGTTTCTTTCAGCTTTACTCATTGGCCTCAGAATTATGGTTAGACACATTCCATCTCTCAGCTCTGGGCATTTTCACTTGCTCCTTACATCCATCTCCTAGCTTTTGTTCAAGTCTCAGCTAATGTCCCACTTTGTACAAGATGCCCTTCCTGATCCCCTTTCATGCTAGTGCCTTCCCTCTGCTGATTATCTCCAATTTTTCTCTATCTTGTTTGTATATAGTTTACATGTTGCTTCCCCATTAGACTGTGAGCTCCTCGAGAGCAGGGGGTGACTTTTGCCTTTCTTTGTTATGCCCAACACTTGGCATGATAACCAGCACATGGAAGTTGCTTATTTTTTTTTTTTTTGCTTTTTTTTGGAGGGGGTAGGGTAGGGTCATCTCAGCCAATAGATAAGGCACACCTAGACAGCTGTGCAAGGGTTTATTAGTACAACATTTCAGGGTGAGATTAGCATTAGTGGTTTTATTGGGCATTCATAGGATCATAAAATATAGAGGTGAAAGGGAGTTCATCTGTTCCAACCTCATGATTTTAAGATTGAGGAAAAGGAGGTCAAGAGAAAAGAAGGAATTACTTTTCTGCTACATAAGTAGCAGAGATTTGAACTCAGGTCTCCCAACTCCAGATCCACTGCTCTTTCCTCTTCACCAGGATAATACATTACTAACTGAACATCGTAATAAACAATTTGATCCCCCTACCAGGGGAGAGACTGATCCCTCTGGAGACAAGAGCTGTAGAAAACAGTGTGGTGTAATAGGCCTGTCACCAGACACCTGGGTTTTAGTTTAGTTTGTGCCTTCCTTCACTTGCTCTATGACTTTCAGCAAATCACTTTATCTCTTGGGGCTTCCTTTCCTTGTTTTTTAAATTAAAGGTTGGATTTGGTAGTCTCTAAGGTCCCTTAGGATTCTTAATGTATGATTTTATGGTTCCTGGATTTGTAAACATAACCTCTGCACCTCCTCTATATACCCTTGCCCAAAATTCTGAGTAATTAGGCCCAAGGGTTGGAGGGATGTATTTTTAAAATAAGGAGTGAGATTAGAAGTTGCCTGGCTGGGAGGTGATAGGACTGAGAAGGCTATCTTTCCTGATTATGTCTCCTCTCTTAGATGGTAAACTTCTTGAGGGCAAAGATTAAATCTATTTCCTCTCTGCTCCTAAGAAGACTTCAAGTGCTTGTCATATGACATCATGCCATAAGTTCTAGAGTAGGAGGCAACCTTAGAGATTGTCTAGAACCCATGACTTCCTAATCTTTTTTTGTGTCAAGGATATCAAGTCTGATAAAGGTCATGGACCCGTTTTTTTTAATGTTTAATTCACAATTGAAGGGAATGCTAAATTTCAGTTAGAGGTTAGGAGAAACATAAGACATAATTTTTTGAATGAATTCAAGTTCATGGATCTCTTCAAATCTGTCTATAGACCTCAAGTTAAGAACCCCCCAATCTAGTCCAACTTCCTCATTTTATGGAAGGGGGCAGGGAACCATGATTCAGTGCCTTGTCTAAGGTTATACAGATAATAAATAGCAGAGCTGGAATTCAAATCTTTAGACTAAGTGTTCTTTCCACAATACCATACTGCCTCTGAATCCCTCAAGTATCACATTATTTTAGACCTTAGTATTTTACCATAATTTCATGTGGTGGTATGGTAGATAGAGCACTGGGCCTAGAGTCAGGAAGACCTGAGTTTAAAACTGACCTCTGACACACTAGCTGTGTGACCCTGGGCAAGTCACTTAACCTGTTAGCATCAGTTTCCTCAACTGTAAAATGAAGATAAAAATAGCACTTGCTACCTTGTTGTGAGGATCAAATAAGATAACATTTGTAAGAGTTGACAGTGCCCGGGTGCACACACTCACTCTCTCTCTCTCCCTCCTCCCCTCTCCCTCCCTCCCTCCCTCTCTCTCTCTCTCTCCCTCTCTCTCCCTCCCTGGCTCTCTTTCCCTCTCTCTTTCTCCCTCCCTCCCTCCCTCCCTCTCTCTCTCTCTCTCTCTCTCTCTTCTCTCTCTCTCTCTCACACACACACACACACACACACACACACACACACACACACACACACACACATTTATATGCTTATTTCTTCCCCACCCTCCTCTCCTTATTTCCCCAACTACCATTTATTGTAAGTTCTTGAAGGCAAGGTCCAGTCTTATTCTATATTATACTCCATGTGGTAAGTAGCCCATAAATATTTGAATAGAGAAATCAGGGTCTTTTAGCAATAAAAGGTGGTTCAGGGAAGTCCCAGAGCTACTCCAGAGAGTTACCACTGGCCTCTTCTTTCTCCAGGTCACTTCCAGAGCCCCCTCCTGAAATTCTGTTTTTCTGTCTGTCTCTCCTTTCTGTCTCTGTCTCTCACTGTCTCTTTGTGTCTGTGTCTGTCTCTTAGATGAAAAGAGCATTCTTTTTTTCTGGTTGCAAAGATGCTTTCCCTAGAATTTAGGGCAACCCTCCCTGCCCTTGAAGATACCAACTTTGTCTCCAGGAACCTTCTATGGTTTGAACTCCTGGAATCTTTCCTTGGTCTCTCCCCATTTCTTTCCATCCAGTTCAGGGAAGAATGTTGCCTAGCTATTATTAAGGGCTTTTCCACTTTGGTGAAGGTTAACTTCCCCCTTAAGCTAGCACCTCAACTTAAGTCCCCTTAATGGACATTCATTTCCACCTCCAGGATCTCATCCTCTTTCCCAGAAGCCTGGGGACTTGTATCAGCACCATCTCCCAGCCAGAAACAGACTCCTTGTCTTCTCCTATTTCAGTCCCATTTTTTCTGTTCTCTCAATTCTTGTTTCCTATGAGAGAGAGAGAGAGAGAGAGAGAGAGAGAGAGAGAGAGAGAGAGAGAGAGTGTGTGTGTGTGTGTGTGTGTGTGTGTGTGTGTGTGTGTGTGTGGTTCTCAGATCATTTGCAGGGCAGAGATGAATGACTGTTCTTACTCCAATGAATAAGTAAGGGTTTCCGAATTTAGGTTACCAGCTCCACCCACTTCCTCAGGTTCTTTTTGACTCATCTGCCTTGGACCTTCAGGGGAATGAGCTTCCAGAATCCTATCATTAGTGTTTACCATACTAAGGTACTTTAAATATATATCGACATAATTTCTGTCCAGGAAAGATGTGGGCCACTCACAGTGTTCCTTTTCTGGGAGGTTGGGTGTAGGAGTTCAGCCCTTGACAAGCGTCTCTGAACTTAGAAATAAAAGGAAGTGGCTTGTGATTCAGGGCTACACCAAGGTACTTTGGAATTCTCAGTGGTGGATGGATTAAAGGGATGTGCCTGCCATCCTACAGAGACTTTTGGTGGATTCGTGGTATAGGTAGGGTGCTATATTGGATTTGGGGTCAGAAGAGCTGGGTGTTGCCACCATCCCACCTCTGACATTAACTAGCTGTATAACCTGAGCAAGTCACTTTACCATCTCTAGAACAAAATTTATCTTTTCATTATCTACCTTACAGGGTTGCTGTCATGTCTCCTAGCCTGTGACATTTTTTGCAATATCATAAACAAACCTGAAAAGATGCTTGTTTTTTTGTAACGAGGGTAGAATGAGCCTCCTACAGTAGCCTAGTCACATCCTATGTCTCATTCAGGGGCACCAAGAAGAGTTCCAGGCATTGTGACTTTCTTCTTTTCCCAAAGGTCAAAAGGCACATTGTCTCAGTTCCCCAGAACCTGGTGCTTCAGCTCTTTGCTTCTGCTGGTGTGGTGGTGGTGTTGGGGTGTGTGTGTGTGTGTGTGTGTGTGTGTGTGTGTGTGTGTGATTTCAGCATGCTTTGCCCTTTAGTGTAAATTCTTTACAATTTATTTAGCTAGAAAGCACAGGTGAGTTTATGTAAAGGGTTAACAATAGAATATAATCCTGGGTTTTAGAGCTGAAAAGTACTTTGGCGATCTTTTAGGCCAGGAGTTAGGAACCTGTGCTCTATGGACACATTTCCAGGAGAGGGGATCCATGAATCTGGAGGAGGGGGGGAGTGCCATCTTTATTTTCATTAACCTCTAGCTGAAATTTAGCATTTTCTTCCATGATTTAAAAACATGATTCTGAGAAGGTGTTCGTAAGCTCCACCAAAAACTGTCCAAGATACACAAAAAGGTTAAGAATTCCTCTTCTATTTTGACCCTAGTCTCCTTTTTACAGATGAGGAGACTGAGAGCCAGAAAAGGGGACTGACTTGCCAAGGTCACAGAGGTGACAGCCAGAATTCAGTCCCAAGTACTCTGACTCAAAATCTGAATCTGTCTACTGCATCATTTTAAATGGACAGTGAAGATTTCAAAGCAGGTCATACCCTGCCTTCATCAATCCTAACTCTACTTCAAAATGTCCCCCAGGCTAGGATTCCTGTTTTTGCTTCACAAGGGCCCATCCCTGCTTTAATCAGTCCCAGAAGCTCCGGTAATCCCTCTCTTGACCCTGGCCTGCCCGGGATAGCTGACCATACTGCCAAGAAAAAGGTGCCCATTACCCATCCCTCAGTGATTCATCTTTTTGGCCTTTATTAAATGTGCTAATGAAAAGGAAAACAGCCTATAAAACACCTGGCTGACATTAAACCAAGCAGCAAACCACCAAAAGGAGCCTTGAACCTCAGTCCAAGAGCATTATTGTTCTCCTCCCTCTGGTCTCTCTGCTGCTTTCCTCTATGTTAGCTGCTCTCCTTTCTACCCGGTAGTCCTAAGGCACAGAAACATACTCTTGAGCAATGGGTACATACGTGAGGAAAGGCAAACATATGAGGCCTTGAGATTTTCCAAATAGCAACTAAATTAGGCTGAGCTCTCCTTGGGTCATCAGGTTTGAGTATGGTAAAAGTAATTATATAATATCATCAACCCACTTCAGGGACATTTCAAAATTAGAGTAATTAAGCAGCTAGTGGGATATGGAACTCTTAAAACTGCCAAAGGTTGTCAACCTTGGGAAATAGGAAGTGGAACCCTATTGAACTCAGTTTTTGTTATGATACATATGGATGTAAGCTATATATTTGTGTGAGATAAATGGTAGGATCCCAACATTTAGAACTGGAAAGGACCTTAATCTAACCCCCATGTTCTACAGGTAAGGATATGAAGGCCCTTAGAGTGAGGAGTCAAGTGACTCATTCAAGGTCACACAAGAAACAGAAACCATATTTGAACCATGGGCCTCACCTTCTAAACCCAGGACTTTTTGATGGCCATAAATTATTTTTGAAAACTCAAAGTTCAAACATACAACTCTAGGCTACTGTAAAATTTTAGGAAACACATAGCTAAGGAAAAAAGGTAGAGCACAAAACAAGTCATCAATAGGATATTCTTAAATGTCCAATGTGGGGTAGAAAAAAGAGCATTGAACTGTAAGCCAGGAAGGCCCAGGTTCAGATCCCTATTCTGACACTAGTTATTTGACCCTGGGCAAGCCCTTTAATTTATGTGTCGGTTTCCCTACCTGTAAAGATTGGGTTATAATTCCTGTAGTACTTACCTCACATGGTTTTTGTCAGTCTGAAAGAGGACATAATGCATGTAAAGTGCTTTGCAAAACTCTTAAATCGATGCTACACACGTTAGTTAATAATAACTGGGCACCCCCAGCTGGAGCTGTGCAAACACCCCCACAGGCTAGTCTCTGGTGCAACCGGTATTTACACACAATCTCTGTTTTGGAAGTAATTAATCTCCAACTGTAGGAGCCTCTTTGTGATGTAAAGCAAGTGCGGACACTTTTGTGTAAACACAAAGATTAGCATATTTACAAACTGGTAGATGTTACTTTGATCAGTCCCAGCTCGTTCTGAAAAGGCCGGCTGGCCCTTCAGGGCGGCTCTGCTAGTCACAAAAGCAGCTAATCCCTTTGACACTATTCTCAGATCCATATTTAGAATTCTGACTATTTTCTACAGCCACTTGAGCTCCTCGGGTTTGTTTAGTAACTGGCCCCGCCTCTCTTTACTCTCACTAGTGACTCATAAGTTCTTGTTCTTTGCAGAGGCATCCAGCAAAATTCCAAAGTAGCAAATGACCCGAGTGAAAACCCTTAAACTCACACAGATTTAATCACTAAGGCAAATTGGAACCACTTGTGGTCAGGTTGTGATGGACTCTCTCTCTCTCTCTCTCTCTCTTTCTCTCTCTCTCTCTCTCTCTCTCTCTCTCTCTCTCTCTCTCTCTCTCTCTCTCTCTCTCTCTCTCTCCCCCCCTCTCCCCCCCTCCCTCTCTCTCCCTCTCCCTCTCCCCCTCCCTCCCTATCACCTCTCCCCCTTATCTGTCTTCCCTTCTCTTTTCCCTTTCTCTCCATCTTTCTCTCTGTCTCTTTTCCCTTCTTTCCCCCTTGCCATCACCTCTTTCCCTTTAAAAGGCTGATTTAAGATTAGTGAGAACCATGGTCATCAATGCCAAGGGGGGGGGGGAGGGAGAAGGGACTGTTAACTATTCCTTTATCTTTATTGGGTTTTTAATCACTGGAACATCTCACCTAAGGAAGTCAGAAACTTTTAAGGCAGTCAGCAACTTTCACTGGGTGGGGCTCAGATGTATGCTGTGCCTTCCTGACAAAGTTAGGTGTTTCTGGTTTTTTTACCCCCTCCAGGCAGACCAGTAAGGAAAAGGGAAGATCAGTACATTTCTTTCACAGAGAAACAATTAGACATGATCTATGTTATGATGTCTTCTCAAGCAAATGCAAACATAAGAACTATTAATATAGAAACTGATACAGGGTCGCCTAGCCCAGGAGGCCTTGGGAGTTGGTTAGATCTGTTCCTGATAAAAATCTACATTGGGGTTTTGAAGAATGAATCAGAAAGGAAGTTCACTTCGATTTCATGACCGAACTAAGCTAAATAGTAGCTGGAGGAGGAAAAAAAATCCCCAAACTTGTCCTTTTAATTAAAGGAGCAGCTCCTTTGATTTTTTTTTTTTTGATCCTACAACAGCTATTTTTCCTGGAATCTGATTCAGTCTTCACAATAGACCTGATTCTGGCAAACTGGGAAAGTAAATTTGTAAAGCCCGGAAAATACTTTTTAAAAAACCTGCACAAACTATGGGGGCGGGGGGCGGAGGCGGGATGAACAAATGGACTTTCTCCTCCCCCTTTCCAGTTTCTATGATTATAGTTTGGAGGAAAATTTCAACTCGAAAGAAATTTGATATTTATTTACTGTGGACTTTAATAAGTAAAGTGGTGCATTTTTCTTTAAAGAGCCTTTTGGACAAATTAGATTTTTTTTTCTTTCTTTTCCAAGTGGCACCCTCGACTTAAATCATTTCCTTCCTCTGCCTCTCCTCCCACCATCCCCCCACCCCGAACCCCCTCCAACCCTGCCTTCCTCCACCCCTAAAATGATTCACTGAGCCGAGGCGGCTCAGTGCTGATAGCCGTCCCTGGCAGGTTGGCCAGTGCCTTGGAAGAGGTGTTTTGACTTTTTGTCAGATCCATTCTCCCTGGGACTGGGTTTCACCCACCAGACTCAGGACCTTATGAAGGATGTTCAGTTTAGGCTGGTGGATATCTTCAACCTTCTTGAATAGCCTCAGGTTGAGGCCAAGGGATAGGGCTTGAAGCCCTTTAGGTTCTGAGCACGAATAGCGCACTTTGTTCATAAGCACATAAAGTAACTTCGGTCTCAGAGGGCTTCCTGGTGAAACCAAATCCCAAAGACTCTCTGAGATGCCCAGAGATAAAGGCACTTCTAATCCCCGGCTCCCTCGGGGGCTGGGGGAGGAGGAATTCACCTATACATCATCACGTAGTAATTAGCCGGCGGGGACCACAGCAAACCCAGGGCAAACATTTTCCACTGAGTCTTGCGCTGAGGCTTGGCAGTGTTAAGAAAATACCCTCTAGCGATGTGTTATTTTAGGCTGAAACAAAAACCGACATGAATGGCGGGTGGAAACAGAGGGGCATTGTTCTCCCCCTCCCTGTGAACTCCCGAGCTGCTCTGAAATGAAAATCCAACAAACTTAGATGTAAATACCATCCTGCAAACAGGAGCCCTCCAGTGTCCACACCAACTGATTTGGCGGTGGGGCTGGATGAAGGGGAGAAGCCGACCTGGCCGGCTCTTCTGGGGGAGGAGAAGCACTCTGGGTAGTACTGTTTAGAGAGAGAAAAGCTGAAGGCTTTATCTGGTTAAAAGGGAGGTGCTGACTGACTCCCACTCAGGGAAATCACCTGTGCCTTTGAACTGGAGAGATCCCAAGCATCATGCATGGAAGGGGAGGAGGAAATGACCCATAATACGGAAATATGGAAGTTGAGGGTTGGAAATCCTTTTTTCTTTTAAAAGAGTGAATGACGTTAGATCATTCTCTACTCTCCCCCACCCCTCGCAAGCATGGTGTAGGTTAAGAATTTCTTTCTTCTTCTTGGCTACTGGGGCCATGAGCCCCTCCTTTTGCCCCTTCCCACCTGCAGTTTGATGTACTGGGGGTGAGGAAGTCTTGAGTCTAAATTCAGCTTTAGACACTTACTAGCTGTGTGACTCTGGGCAAGTCACTTAACCTCGATGAACCTGTTTCCTCCTAGATAATAATAGGACCCACCTTCCCAGGATTGTTATGAGAATAAAATGAAATAATATTTGTAAAGTGCTTTGCAAACATTAATGTTATTATTATTAATAATAATAATAATAGAGAGGTTTGTCTTTCTTGGTGCTCATTCTCTTGTTCCTGTAGACCTTGTGTAGCTTCATAGAGAGGAAAAGCAAAACCATTTTGTGAAAGTAATAATAATAGCTCTCATTTGTGTAGTGTTTAGTATGTGCCAAGCACTGTGCCAAGTGCTTTACAATTATATCTCATTTGATCCTCACAACAACTCAAACATACCCATCTTACCAACAAGGAAACCGAGACAGAGGTTAGGTGACTTTCCCCAGGGTCTTGAAGCTAGTATCTGAGGCAGAATTTGAATTTGTATCTTTCTGACTTCAGGCTCTGACTTTTACTACACTCCCCAGCTGCCCATATGATGTGGCTTCTTAAGCCCCACAATATTAATCATGGAAACTCAGGCCTAGAAAGAAGCCCAATAGAAGGCACCCCCTTATTTTGGGGGGTGGGGAGATAGAACTGAGGTCCAGAAGAGGAAAAGACTAGTAATAAGCAGCAGAGTTAGATTCTAGCTCAGATCTTCCAGTTCTGAAAGCCCTGGAAAATTTCCACTACCCAGAAGCGACTTCCTTACTTCTTAGTTCTGGTGTGACCTGGAGCAATGCAGCTCTTGAGGCCATGATTTCCTCCTCTCCTATGAGCTTAAAGAACTCTTTTTTCAGGGAGGCTCCCTTCTCCCATCCCTTTTCCATTCTCTGTGCTAGCTAAAGATGGGGCCTGGGGCCTGCCTTTGAGGACTTGTCACATTTTTTTTGTGATCCACACAGAGCAGGATATCCATTCCATAAGGCTTTTAGCTTGGAAGCTTTGGAAAGATGCTCACCTAAGCTCCCATAACACTCGGAGAGGACCAAGGCCAACCAGCTGCTCCAAGGCACCCAGACCTCCCAGCCAGTGGTTTTACACAGGGCCCAGCTCCCAGCTTCTATTCTTATCTGAATGTGGGAGGGGGAATGACTGTTTTCTTTATTCCCATCAATACTTATGGAAGGAAAAGGAGCAGGGAAGAAGCACTGCAGCCTGGGAAGCTTTTAATAAGTTCCATAATAAAACTTTGAATGGATAATGGAATAAAATGAAAGTTTCATCAGTCTCTTTTCATTGTCCCAGTGTCCTTATTATTTTTAAGTTTTATTTGATCAAGCAAATATTAATTATATGTATACCATGTACCAGGCACAGTGCTAGTCCTTGGAGCTAAAAAGACTAAAGGAAAAGAAAAAAGTGACCAAAACCAATGAACAACATTGGATAACCATAGTCCTCTACTTCTCCAAAGAGAGTAGTCAGCTGTGCTTTGTCATCTATTTTCTAGGATCAATATTGGTCATTATAATTAATCAGTGACAAGGAATGTTCAGATTACTGAATGATTGTGCCCATTTCACTCACCAACCAGGTTATGATTAAAATTCTACAAACTAGGCATCCGCAATACACTGAGACTTGCCAGAGAGAGCAGGTTGTTTTTTGTTTTGCACTTTTTGGAGGGTAGTTGGGGTTAAGTGACTTGCCCAAGGTCACACGGCTAGTTTTTTGTTAAATATCTGAGTCCAGATTTGAACTCAGGTCCTCCTGACTCCAAGGCCAGTGCTCTATTCACTGCACCACCTAGCTGCTCCAAGCAGATTGGTTTTAGAAGAGGGAGAGGAACTAGAGACCAAATTGCCAATATTCTCTGGATTACAGAGAAAGCAGGGAAGTTCTAGAAAAAAAAACTGCTTTATTGACTATGCTAACACCTTTGTGTAGATCACAACAAAATGTGACAAGTCTTCAAAGAAATGAAAGAACCATATCATCTTACTTGTCTCCTGAGGACACCATATGTGGGACAAGAAGCAAGTTAGAACTGAATGTGGAAAAACTGATTGGTTTAAAATTGGACAAGGAATATGATAAGGCTGTATATTGTCACCTTATTTAACTTATATGCAGAGTACATCATGTGAAATGCCAGGCTGGATGAATCAAAAGCTAGAATTAAGATTGCTGGGAGAAATATCAACAATCTCAGATATGCAGATGATACCACTCTGATGGCAGAAAGTGAAGAGGAATTAAGAAGCCTCTTGATGAGGGTGAAAGGGGAGAGTGTAAAAGCTGATTTGAAGCTTAACATTAAAAGAAACTAAGACCTTGGCAACTGATCCCATCACCTCCTGGTAAACAGAAGGAGAAGAAATGGAAACAGTGTCAGATTTTACATTCTTGAACTTGAAGATCACTTCAGACAGTGAATGCAACCATGAAATTAAAAACTGCTTGCTCCTTGGAAGAAAAACTATGGCAAATCTAGACAACATTCTAAAAAGCAGAAGCATCACCTTGCCAACAAAGGTCTCTATAGTCAAAGCTATGTTTTTTTCTAGTAGCAATGTATGGCTTGAGAGTTGGATTATAAGGAAAGCTGAGTCCCACAGAATCAATGCTGTCAAATTGTGGTGCTAGAGAAGACTTTTGAGTCTCTTAGACAGCAAGGAGATCAAATTAGTTAATACTTAAATTAATTCAGGCTATTTTCTGGAATGTCAAATACTGAAGCTGAAGCTTAAACATTTTGTCCAATAATGAGAAGATGGGACTCATTGGAACAGACTCTGATGTTGGGAAAGATTGAAAGCAAAAGGAAAAGGGATGGCAGAGGATGAGATGGATAGATTGTGTCATGGAAACAATGAAGATGAATTTGGACAGATTTTGAGAGATAGTAGAGAATAGGAGGGCCTGGTGTGCTATGGTCCATGGGGTAACAAAGAGTTGGACAGGACTGAATTACTGAACAACAACAACAAATGATAATAATAATAATAATAATTAGAGTTTGGTTGTCTTTCAGTGTTCCTTCCATTTACATTATTGTAGCCATAATGTGTATATTTCTACTAATTCTGCTTACTTCACCTTGTATCACTTCACATAAGTCTCCCCATTCTTCTCTGGATTTTTCATATTTGTTTTGTCTTAAGGTACAATAATCATAGAATTATAATCTTAAGATGATAGATTTAGACCTGGAAGGGCACTTCGAAGTCTTCTGTTTCAAACTTTCTCTCATTTTTTGGATGAAAAAATTGTTAAATGAATTCTCCAAGGTCACAATAATAGTACATATCAAGTCAGAATTTGAACCCAGGTCCTCCAATTCTAAATCTCATATTCTACTGTACTATGCTGCCTACCTACTGTAATTATTCCTTCCTTCCTTCCTTCCTATAAATAATTTTTGTACGTATAGTATCTTTTCCTCTTTCTTTGACCTTATTGGGATAGACCTTGTAATGGTCTGCTTGTTGTTAAAAGTTGGGGGCGGTGTGTGTGTGTGTGTGTGTGTGACGGGCCACAGTACTTCTTTTTTTTACTATCTTGAGGAGATGAGGAAAAGACAGTGATCCTGCATCAGCCTGAGACCCCACTCAGCAGTTTAGGTATGGAAGTTTTCGTAACCTGGTTTTGCTTTTTTTTGTCTGGGAGGGCGGTGGGAGTGGGAGTGGGAGAGCAAAATGGAAAGGTATTGGTTTAACATTGTGAAGAATTTATCTTAGAATTTTTAAAAACTAGTTTTGTAATTTCATTGGCATAGGGTACTTTAAATGAGGAAAATCCCTTTGTAGATTCTGATCAGCACCTGCTCTGTAATTTATAGTCTTAGCAACGATAGATAGTTTCTTGGGGAACCAGGAATGTGAGAGCTGTGCCAAGGATCACACAACCAGTATGTGTCTGAGACAGGACTTGAACCCAGGCCTTCTTCACCCACTGTACTCTGCTGTCTCTCAGATTTCATGTAGGCATAGGAAATAAGTTGGTTCTGTAGGGATCAGTGGCTGTCCTCTGAATCAGGTTTGCTGACATAGTCTGTATTACAATGCTTTTGGCTGTCCCCTAACTGAAAAGGCAAATGATTGGCAGGTTGGCAGCAAGAGAAGAGAAAGGAGATTTGGAGACAGGATTCCCTTTACTCACCAGGGGCCTCTAGGATGAGGTCTCAGAGAAGGGACTTCCAGCCAACCCATCCCTGTTTTTGAAGGGGCCAGGGGAAGGAATTCTGAATATCTTAAGGCTGAGCCAGCTATGGGAGAAAAGATATGGCTTTCAGAGACTTTTCTTTGGCAGACATAGAAAAGGAATGGAAAGGGGCCCTGCTTGCCTTCCAGCCTTCATTTCCCCCCAATCCAAGCCAGCCCTTCATCTGCTAACACTGGTTGTGCTCTTTAGTACACAAACTTGCGCTTATACACTAGGGGAAAAACGAACCCAGGTTTTGGGGGCTCTTGACGATTGTCCTCAGCCTGCTTAAGGATGGCTCCTCATTATAACCAATTGTAAATTTAGGTCTCTTAATTTGGTTTCTATGATGCCCTAATTCCTTTTAAACTTTGTTAACCCTCTGTGTAATGAATTTCTCTTGGCTGGGCTCTAGGGTGTGAAAGTTGAGAGCGTCCAATGAAGTCTGTGCACCTGTTGCAGAGATTAGGCTTATACTGGAGAAATGGGCATTAGAATGGGGGTGGGGTGCTAGGGTCACAGCAGCTCAGTTTGGGTTCATGCTGATGAGATAGGGCTTGTATCCAAGCTGTTCTGTCAGGTGATGGAGTACTATCCCAGTAGGAGAAGAGGGTATGATAACTATGGCTGGTGAACTATGATTGCTAAGTGCTAGTTCAGCTGTTGGTAAAAATTCTGGCCAGGTGCTGGAGATCCGAGTTGGGGCAGGGTTGGGGGTACCTTTTCTAAGTGTGGCCTGACTCTTGACTCTGAAAGTGCCTGGCTTCTAAGACTCATATGAACTGGTTCTCATGAACCTATTCAGTGGTTCTTATTGATCCTTTTTCCACAACCCAAGGGAAAGATGGCGATGGGAGGCCATTATCTCAGGAAATATAGGGAGGAAGGGACTCCTTTCCTGAACTGAGGAGGGAAGACTAAAGCAGCTGAGAGGTTAGTTTTCCAAGGGTGGGGAACCTGCAGCCTCGAGGCTCAAGGCCCTCTAGGTCCTTAAGTTCGGTCCTTTGACTTTGACTTCAGGTTTGGATTCAGTCCAATGGTTGTACTGTTGATAGTTTGAGGTGAACAGCAGGACATTTAAATGGAAACACCGAGGAGCTAGTTAGAGATTTGGAAATGGAGTTGAGGATATACAGACTAAAGTTTTGTATGTAACACAGGTCTGTTCTTATCAGCTTCTTACTCAATAAATTCCAGGGGCTTCCTATTGCCTCCAGGAGCAAATGCAAAATGCTCTGTTTGACATTCAAAGCCCTTCATAACCTAGACCCCTCATACCTTACCAGTCTCCTTACACCTTACTCCATGATGCATGCTCCTTGATCCACTGTTAGAGGGCTCCTGGCTGCTCCACAAACAAGACATTCCATCCCTTGACCCCCTGCATTTTCTCTCCCTGCTCCCTTGCCTAGAATGCTTTCCCTTCTCCAATCTGACTACTGACCTCCCTTTCTTCCATTAAGTCTCAACTAAAATCCCACCTTTTAGCCTTTCCCAGCCCCTCTTAATTCAGTGCATTCCCCCTTTTAATGATTTCCTACTTCTCCTCTATATATTTTCCATATAGTATTCTCTATTAGATTGTAAGCTCTTACTATCTTTTGCCACTTCCCCCCAACACTTATTTTGGTGCCTGGCACATAATAGGCACTGAATACAATGTTTATTGATTGGTTGATACATTCTTAGAAGATCTCAAAAGTCTTTAAGCTTTAGTAGCATTAATAGCTTAAAACTGTGCTAAGATTTTTTGGCATACTCTGTGTGTGTGTATGTGTGTGTGTGTGTGTGTGTGTGTGTGTATGTGTGTGTGTGTGTGTGTGTGTGTGTGTGTGTGTTGTCTGACCATTAGCATGTAAGCTCCTTGAAGGCAGCAGCTGTTTAATTTTCATATTTCTCCCCCCGCCCCAGCACTTAGTACAATGCCCCTAACAGGTACTTAATAAATACTTACTAATTGATTGATCAAAGTTACAGAGGTAATAGAGGTGTAACTAGTGTTTTTCATATATAGGGCAAATTTCAGAAAATATACCCCCAAATAAAAATTTTCTAAGACAACTTCATTAGAGGGTAGAGGGAGGTGAAGACCTCAAAACAAATCCCAGGATATAGCAAGGTAGTTATGCCACAAGGATCCACTAGGCGTGTGGGGTGGGGTAGAGAGGAAGAAGGTGAATAATATCTAGGAGAAGAAAGTGCTCATCATTTGATAGCTTTCTATTCTAAGGCAACTAGGTGGCTAAGTGGACAGAGAGGTAGGCCTAGAGGCAGGTAGACTGGGATTCAAATCCACCTGAGATGCTTCCTAGCTGTGTGACAAGTCACTTAAACGCTGTCTGCCTCAGTTTCCTTAACTGCAAAATAGAAATAATAATAGCCTGTCTCACAGGGTTGTTGTGAGGATTAAATGAGACTATGTTTGTAAAGTGCCTAGCACATAGTAAGCCTTAATAAATTCTTACTTGTCTTCCCTTTCTAACTAATTATTCTGACTAACTTGGTGTTAAGGTCAATTTTTATATTGTGGAAGGAAAGTAAGTTCTGTTAAAATCCTCAGAATTTCAGCATCTTGGGGCAATGACCCATTACTCTGTTCTAGCTCTTATGATAGTTGTGGGAATGAATGATCACAAAAGTATTCTGATACTTCAAGCTATGGGATAGGATAAAATCTTTGGAGGAGAGTTTGAGGAGTAAGAAGGAAAGGCTATAGATGTGAGTTTAGGGTAACATAGAGGGTGGCAGAAAAGACGGGTGAGTGAAAGAGTGGAAACATATTCCATACAGGTAATGGGAAACCAAGATAAAATAGTGTCATGAAAGCCATGGCAAGAATTTCAAGAAGACAGGTGTGGCCAACATTGTCATGAGAATAGCTCTTGGTGCTGAAGGATCCCCAGGATTGGCCCACAGACACTTATATCCTAGAGCAGCCTCATTCCCAGTGAACACAGAGGACTCAGTACTTCCCAAAAGGGACATGGAGAATGCTAAGGTGGTGTGTTTCAGTGGCAAAATTTGGCATGTCTTGATATCTTCATTTATTCAGTTCCTAGCTGAATAGGTCTCTTCTTCAAATAGTAGGTCCTTCTGTCCTTTGAATAAATGAGGGACATTGAACAGAGCCCTCACATAGACTTGCTTCCCCTTCCTGAAGGCACAGAGTAAGGTAGAAGTCTCACCTATAACCTGGTACACTTTTGATGGGGAGGAAATATCAAATTTCTTTGAAAAATGCTCTCTTTTTTTTTTCTTTTTGGAGAGGGGAAGGTAGGGCAGTTGGGGTTAAGGGACTTGCCCAAGGTCACATGGCTAGTTTTTGTGTTAAGTGTCTGTGGTGAGATTTGAACTCAGGTCCTCCTGACTTTAGCGCTGGTGCTCTATTCACTGCGCCACCTAGCTGCCCCTAAAAATGGTCTCTTGATAACATTTTTATACCATTGTTATTTCCCAAAATACCTCCCCTACACACAGTCATGCAACTAAACTCTCCCTTGTCCTAAAAAATAATTAAGCAAAACTAAGGGATGACATAAAATTTTTATAAATTTATTTAGATAGGGGATTGAATTGTGTTTCATCATCTATACAGTAGGATTATAATTGGTCGTTATAATTAATTATAATTTACCTTTTTAATATTTTAAAATAATTTACATTATTAGAGTCATGGTGTATATTATTCTCCTAGTTCTTCATTGTTAGACTATCATTACTTCTTTGAATTCCTTTTATTTCACATTTCTTATAGTGTATTGATTTTCCATCATATTACTATTCCATAATTTGTTCAGTCACAAACTTTCTTTCAATGATGAAAACCAACTTACATTCTTGCCAGTTTGTGGTTACTACAAATCGTTAATATTTTTATATACTTGGCACTTTTCTTTCTACCTTTGATCTCCTTAAGGTATATACTATGGGGTATGCTTGGAGGTATATTCCCAGAAATTCACATCAAGTTGAATGAATGATGCCAATGGATCCAACCTTGGGTTCAAATTCTGCCCTCATTGTTGCTAGCTCTTATACTTATTGGTTAGAAATGTGATTTGGAAAGGATGACATTTTTGAAAGAACCTAATAGCTCGACTGGCACTTATATGCCAACTCAACTGGCACTCATATGCTTTAAGGTTTATAGAATTCTTTACTACTCATTTGAACCTCATAAAAAACCCTGTGAAATAAGCAAGATAGATATTGTTATCTTTTTTTTTTCCAGATGTAGAAACTCAGGCTTAGGGAGATGAGGCAGCTTGTTCATGATTGCAGAGCTTGTGAATGGCAGAGGTGAGCTTCAAGCCCCAGTTTCTCCTGGCTCCAGGTCTAATTTTCTTCCTATTATACATCATTACTTTTCTAGGATCATAGAATTTTAGGTCTGAAGGTAATTTTGTTATTATTTAGTCTAACCCCCTCATTTACAGATGAGGAAACTGAGGTCCAGAGATATTCAATGACTTGGCCAAATAGCAGAATTTAAATTCACATCCTGTGATTCCAAATTCAGGACTTTTCCTACTATACTACATCACCTGTCTTTTCTGCTACCTATACCCTCTCCCCTTCCAATAAATCTAGGAAGGGTTGACATTTCAGTTATTACCAGTGATCCATCCTTTTCTTAAAAACCTCTAGCAAAGAAAATTCCCTCTAATTTCTGTTCCTGATTTTGAGACTCTACTGTGATTTACAGTTATAAGAACTAGTAATGATTTTGGTGAGGAGAGAGGGGAGCCTGAATTGTGTAAGCTGCTTGATTTTCTCTGGGCCACGTCTGTAAAATGGAGCAGAATTCAACAGTCTCTAAGGTGGATTCCAGCCCTTATGTTTCATGTGCTAAGTAGTTTTCCAGCTCTTACATAATTTGATCCTTTCCTGTTTCCCGGTGACATCTTAGGGTTAATAGGGTCTTCATAAATGGTCAGGACTGTGTCTATGGCAGGTTTGGAAGCTTTAATAATATTTTGACTCCGTGTAGCCCAACTATCACATAATGCAGTTAGATGAGGCCCTAGAATCCAAGTAAACCCTTGTAGGAAAAGCTACACTGACATAAAGGACATTTGCAGGTCTTGCTAATAACAGGCTCTAGACATATGTTTTTAACTTAATGTATTTAGTAACACAAGCTAAATATCTACCTCCCAAAGTGAAATAAAAAACAATCTGTAAACTTTAGAGATATTTAGAAACACTGCTTCATGGTGGGTCTTTTATTTCATTGAATGGGGACACCCTCCATCAATGGGGCTCACTTCCATCTGTCACTGTATGGGTAAATCCTCAAGAGCTGACTGAGCTCAGGGAGTTTGTGACTTACTCATAGTCTGTCAGTTACAAAGGTTCCAATATGTGATTTGAAGCCAGGTCTTCCTGACTCTCAGGCCAGCCCTTCTTCCTCTCTGTAGAAACAAGAGCTGCCATTATTGTTGTTCTTGTTAGGATTTCCAGAATGAGGAAGGTGAGTTGGTATTAGAGGTTCTATGAGGATTTTGTCCTCTCCCTGTTAGTCATATGAAAGACTGAAGAAGAGAAAGCCTGGTGTTTGAAGAAGAATGTGCCAAGGAGCAGAATGTTCAAAGTAAGGCTAAATAATGATAACTGATGGATATACGGGAGAGGGAAAGCGGATGGCTTTGGGAGGATTAATTAACTTGGCACCTGGCTTAGTCAGAAGCCTGAGGAGGAGGCAGGGTGATGAAAGGGTATTCTGGAAGACATTTGGTTAAATGAAGAATTTATAGGAGAAAACGCTGTTGAAGTGAGGAAATAATTCTAATTCTGCTCCCTGTGGTAGGCAGTGGTTGTCTGGATGACCTAGCCAATTTTTGAAAGAGCTAGGGTATAGAATATGGCAACTGGGGGCTTGGGCCCCCCTTGGGAAGGTGGGGAATAGTTTTCTAGACCCTACATATCATTGGTCTAGGCTCTAGGACCCAAAGCCAGGTATACCTAGAGGGATACTAAGGCTATTGGCTTCTGGTGCCACTAGGTTCATGTAGACTTTTATGTGGAACCTGGAGTAGCTCAAAGATGATGTTTGAAAAGTGTGAGTGTTTTTAGAGTGGGAAGGGCCGTGTTCCTCTTTAGTGACAGAAGGCTGTTGATGACTCCAGCCAAATTCACTCACTAAAGTTGAGCTAAGACAGAGGTATGTTTATTTTTTCCAAGTTCCTCACCTAGGCCAGACATCACCTGCAGTGTTAGTCTGCAGTCAGTCTGAATGCATCAAGTCTTCGAAGGCCAGTGACAGAATGTATAGGCCTAGGTAGAGGGTGGATTTGACCACAGGATGAAATGTCTGTGGTGGGGTGGCTCCGTGCTGGCTTGGGTCAGTAAATTAGTCAGTAAGCATTTATTAAGCGCCTACTATGCATCAGTACTGTGCAAAGCACCAAGGATACAAAGAAAGGCAAAAACATGGTCCTTGCCCTCAAGGAGCTCACATGCTAGCAGGAAGATAACATGTAACTATGCACATGTAAGTTATATATAATGTAAATGGGAGTTAACCTCAGAGGGAAGGCAGTAGCAGTGGGTTGTGGGTAGAGGGGAGGCACTGGATTTGCCTCTATCACTTACTATTTGTATAACACTTTCATTTCTTGGCCTTTGTTTTCTCATATGTAAAACAGGGGGAGGGGGTGTTAGACCAGATGGCCTCTAAGGTCTCATTCAGCTCTTTATCTATGACCCTGTGATTCTATGGGGAATCTAGTCATGCCACTTTGGCTTAAGAATCCTTTAATGGAAAGTCCTTGGGAAAGGGAGGTAAAGGAGGTGGGGAAAAGAGGGTGATTTTGTGCCCTAAGTAAATTCAGTGGAAATACACCATACTATTGCCTAAGGCTGGATCTCAGTCCAGACATTTCTCTTACTCCCTCTCCCCCACTTACCCATGGAGGCCCAAGTTGTCCTCCCATCAGATCCTACCCAAGGTCTGCTTCATCACAGCAACCTCCTCCCTGCCCCCTTTCTGAGATACCACAAAGGGAAAGATGGGTCCTGCCCTTTATAAGAATGTGCCTTAGAGTACCATGTTTTTCTTGACTGCTCTTCTATTATTTCTAACAGTTGTGTGGAGCTATTAGTGCTTCTCTGAGGTGTCAGGGCAAGTTATTAATGAGAGCCTCATCATCCACAGCCTACAGTTGCAAGCTCAGCATGGCCAGCTTCTTTTCCTCTGAAACATGGTGATCTATATAATTAAATGGAATGATTCACTGCCCTACCCTCATTGTTTTTCTTTCAAGGCTATTGACATTCATTGACATGAGGAACCCCAAACAAGGATTTCAGATTCTACCCTTTAAGGAATTTCCTGTGTACTTAGCTGTCTACCTATGCTCTGCTGATAGGACAACCCGACTTCATCTGGGCCTTTGCCTCCTGTGAGAAAACTACACCATCCTCATATCTAGACAGGAGAGAATTAAGGGGGAGAGACCTATGTTGTGAGTGATTTCTTTATTTCTTGAGGGAACTATTTTGGGAACCAGTGTTTATATCTGACTAATGACCATATATCATATTGTGGTAGTAGAGTCCTAGACTTCAACTCACGAAGTATCTCAGTTCAAATCCTGCTTCTCACATTTAAGAGTTTTGTCTCCAGGGGCAACTAGGTGGGACAGTGGATAGAGCACTGGGCTTGGGATCAGGAAGAATCATTTTCCTGAGTGCAAATGTGACCCTGGGCAAGTAACTTAACCCTGGTTCAGTTCCTCATCTCTAAAAATGAGCTGGAGAATGGAAATGGCAAACCACTCTAATATCTTTGGGAAGAAAACCCCAAAACAGGGTCATGAAAAGTCAGACATGACTGACTGAAACAATCGAATAACAGTAGTGACAAATCCATGGGCAAGTCACTTAGTTTCTAAGCTTCTTTTTTTTTTTTTCATCTGTAAAGTGAGAGAATTGGCACTAGATATCATCTAAGGTCCCCTTCAGCTGTTAATCTATGGCCCTAAAGTTAACATCTGTGATCCTAAAGTCAAGCCTCAGTTTCCTCATATGTAAAGAGAGCTCCAAAGTCTCTCTCTTCCTGTTAAATCAATAATACTCTTGCAACAGAGCAGCTCAGATGGACAGTTTAGCTTTGAAGACTTCCAGCTACTAATTCATCTTCAGCTGAATCTTTTCCCACCAGCTTCTCCCCGCTCCACCAACCCCCATACAGGAGAAAACCAAAGAAGGCCCATATGACTGATACTTTATTGCCTTGGTTTTATGAGAATTGCCAATAATGAACAGGTCCTCCTTGATGGCATTGCAGAGGGCAGTCATTCAAACACACCAATTATGAAAGATTTTTTAAAAATGTAAACTTGTGACTAAATAACTTTAGGGCTTACTGATCATAAAAGTACAATTTAGAGAATACCAAGTTTCCTGAGGTTGTGGGCTCTGGTTCCCAAGCAGTGTCAGATGCCATTAAAGAGATGTCTAGGTTTGGGGTGCAACTTTGGGTTAGGCTTTTGGTTTTACAAGTCGATAGGCATAGAAAGACTTATATGAACTGATGCAAAAGGAAGTAAGTAGAGCTGAAGAATAGCATATACAATGACTATACCAATGTAAATGGAAAGAACAGTAAAAGAACAATGAAATCTAAAGGCTTGACCACTATGATGACCAAGTTTGGTCCCAAAAATGAGGCATGAGAAGGAATCTCCCTCCCTTCTTTACAGAGGTAGGGGACTTTCAGGGTGGAACACTACATAGAATATCAACTTTTTTGATGTAATGATTCATTTTGCTGAACTTTCCTCCCCTTCTGTTGTTTATTTTTTGTTATAAAGGATAGCTGGGGGTGGGGTGAGGATGGAGAAGGGATATACTGGAAAATGTAGGTGGTGTGAAAACAAAAGATATCATTAAAATATATAAAAAAGAAAGTAGATAGGATGCTCATTTCCATATAGCAGAGTTGCTGAGAAGTACTCACTTGTCGGGATGGATTGGCTAAGCCAGGGGCCTTTTGTTTCTGAGGAACAGTTTAGCCATTTGGGGCCGTCTATAAGGGCTTTCTTTGTTCTCTCTTTCATGCCCCTCAGATAGGAAGCAGGAGGTCAGGGTGCAAGCCTGCCTACTGGGGGCTGGGGGTGTTTCCATTGTTCCCTCACTGACTCCCTCAGGGTACTCTCCAGAGTGCTGGCTGCCCAGACCCATTCACTGAATTTGCTGAGTCACAGCTACTTGCTGACTCATGACTTTTCCCCCACAGAGGCTTTCTCTGCCTTTAGCCAAATTGCGGGTGTTACAAGTAATTCACTGATTCACTTGCTGGATCCCCTGGCAGTTGTCTGGTCTGACACCTTGTATTTCATCAACTGTCCCTAAAAAATAGTCTGAACTCTCAGATCTCCATCAGATTAATAATTAAAAGCTTCCTGGCTTGGCCCTCTCTATCCTCCAGCCCTGAGAACCTTCCTCTAGGGATCATTTTCATGGCGTAGCTTCTATGAAGAGCCTACTACAGTGATTCAGCTGTACAACCCTCAGAAATACAAGTGGAAATAAAGAGACCTGTCTCAGGCCCTGAGTTCAAATCCTAGTGGTGTCAGAAGCCTGATGGTGCTATGGAAAGAGCAATAAACTTAGAAATCACAGGATCAGCGATCTAGAGCCAAAAAGGACCTCAGAGACCATTGAGTCACTGTAGATAAAGGAACTGAGACCCAGGGAAATGAAGTGTAATTTGCCCAAGTCTACATGGATAATAAGTGTCAGAGGTGGCTTTGGAGCAGTTCTTCTGTTCCTCTTTCCACTAAGTTGTAAGTAAGTTCTATGTTCAAATTCTAGCTCAGCTACTTACTACCTGTATGACCATGGGCAAGTCACTTTTTTCTAGATTATCTTTTGATTCCTCCTCCGTAAAATGAAGAAGGTGGATTAGATGACCTCTAAAGCCCCTCTCAGGTCTAATAAATAATAGCTAGTATTTATAGAGCACTTAGAAATTTATAAATTATTTCACATATATTAACTCCCTTGATCTTTACAACAACCCTGTAAAGTAGGCACTATTTATCATCTCTGCTTCACAGAGGAGAAAACTGAGACTGGGAGAAGAGTCACAGAGCTAGTAAATATCTGAAGAAGGATTTGAACTTAGGTCTTGAAAATGTCAAATTCAAATTATTAGTTATTTATTTTAACATTTAAAAATGTGAGTTCCAAATTCTCTCCCTTCTGCCCTCCCTACCCATTGAGAAGGCAAGAAGTGTATCAGTTATGTATGTGAAGTCATGAAAAACATTTCCATGTTAGCTATGTTGAAAAAAAAAGCAAGAGAAATAAAGTGAAAAATTATGTTTTACTCTACACTCAGACTCTACCACATCTTGAGATGGATAGCATTTTTCATCATGAGTCCTTTAGAATTATCTCGGATCATTGTATTGATTAGAATAGCCAAGTCATTCATAGTTGATCATCATTACAATATTGCCCTTACTGTGTATGATGTTCTTCTGGTTCCATTTACGTCATTTTGCATCTGTTTATTTAAATATTTTCACATTTTCTGAAATTGTTCTGCTTATCATTTCTTATAACACAATACTATTCCATCACAATCATATGCCAGAACTTGTTTAGACATTCCCTAATTGATGAGTATCCCCTCAATTTCTAATTCTTTGCCACTACAAAAAGAGCTGCTACATATAGGTCTTTTCCCCCCTTTTTTTTTTATCTCTTTGGGATACACACCTAGTAGTGGTATTGCTATGTCTAAGGGTATGCACAGTTTTATAGTCCTTTGGGCATAGTTTCAAATTGCTCTCCAGAATGGTTGGATCAGTTCATAAATCTACCAACAGTGCATTGTTTTCCCCAAATTGATATTCCTAAAGCACAAATCTGACCATTTCAGTCCTCTCTAGTCAAGAAACTTCATGGGTTCCCCATTGCCATTGGGTTAAAAATACAATCTCTTCTATTTAGCAGTAAAAACCTAAAGGATTTAGCTCCAAACCTCTGAGTCTCAATACACATTATTCCCCATTATGCATATACCCTTTGACCCAACAGGCTTTCTTGAATTTTCTGTTCATAAGACATCCTACCTTTTTTTTTAGTTTCTTCAATTTTATTTATTTTTTAAAATTAAATTTTATGTTTATTTTTAGTTTACATGTTTCATTTCCACAAGATTTTGAGTTATAAATTTTCTCCCCGTCTTTCCCCTACCCACCACCTCAAAACATCGATCCCATTGAATATCTCCTCCCCCAATCTACTCTCTCTTATATCCTCCCCCATTTCCCCCCTCTGACTTTCTGGTAGGGCAAGATGGATCTCTATACCTTAGTGCCTGTATATCTTATTTCCCAGTTGAATGTAAAAAAATTGATTTTAAAACTTTGAATTCCAGATTCTTTCCCTTCCTCCCCCATCACCTATCCTTACTGGGAAGATAAACAATTCAATATAGGTTGTACATGTGTAGCTATGCAAAACATTTCCATAGTGGATATATTGTGAAAGACTGACTATATTTCCCTCCATCCTATCCTGCCCCCCACTTGTTCTGTTCTCTACTTTGACCCTGTCCCTTTTTGAAAGTGTGTGCTTCCAACTTCCCTCTCCCCCAGCCTGCCCTCCCTCCATCATTCCCCCCCATCCCCTTCCCTCCTACTCTCTTGTAGGGTGAGATGCCCTATTTAGTATGTATGTCATTCCCTCCCTAAGCCAAATTCAATGAGAGTAAGATTGACCCATTCCCTTTTGCCTTCCTGTTCTTCCCCTCCATTGTAACAATTTTTCCTTGCCTCTTCTGTATGAGATAATTTACCTCATTTTGTCTCTCCCCATCTCCTCTCATTATATGCCTCTCTCACCTCTCAATTTCACCTTTTAAATAAGACTTCCCACCTTTATGCCTTTGTAAAGGCTACTCCCCCCACTCTGGAGTCATCTCCTGGCTTACTTCTGATGCTTAGAATCCTCAGCTGCCATCCATATTCAGCTCAAGCCTCACCTCCTTCCTTGAGTCCTCCAGTTTTTGATGTCTTCTCCCAATCACTGTGTATTTACTATATTTACTTATCTGTGAACATGTTGTTTCCTCCTAATAGAATGTAAGCTCCTTGGGGGTAAGGGTTCCTCAGTGCCTGGCTCATAATAGGTGCTTAATAAATGCTTGATGGTTGATCTACCCCAGTCCTCTCATTTTTTTTTTTTAAGGGCAGCCCCAACTTTATTCACACAGACCAGCACAGGAAAGGGGAGAGGGTGGGAGGGTTCCAGCCTAGGCAGCCTGGCGGGCCGAGTATCCCTGTGCAAAACGGTGCATCCGATCCTCAAGCTCTGGGCGAAAGTGGCGTATCAGGCCCTGCACAGGCCAGGCTGCCCCATCGCCCAGGGCACAGATGGTGTGGCCCTCAATCTGCTTGCTGATCTCCCAGAGGGCATCAATCTCAGAAACACGGGCATCCCCCTTGACGAACCGCCACATCACTTTGTTCATCCAGTCCACACCCTCCCGACAAGGCGTGCACTGGCCGCAGCTTTCGTGCTTGTAGAACTCGATAGTCCTCTCATTTTACAGATAAGGAACTGAAACCTAGAAAGGTGACATTGACTTGTCAAGATGAGATTTAAGCCCATGTTCTCTGACTCCAAGGCCACTGAGCTTTCCGTTGTGCCATGAGCATCTACTTTTGCCTCAAAGGAGTCCAAATCCAATGGGTAGTTTGATAGCATGGAAGGACCTGCTAGAAATTAGGGCACCAGGGTTCCTAGCTTTGCCACCAGCTTCCTCTGTCATCCTGGCTCAGTCCTTTCCCTTCTCTGGGCACATAAAAGATTGTGGAGTTGTACCAGCTGATTTTTAAGCTCTCTTTCAGCTCTAACCTTCTAGAAGTCTGTGAATTTTCCCATTTCTCGGCTCTTAACTGTCTGGTTAAACTGGGCTTTCTTTCACTGTCTGCCTCTCCATCCTTGCTCATTCTCAGCTCTCGTCCTCCCTCACTCCTTCTCGGCCACTCTGTCTTGGCAGTTGGCTTTATAGGCACTTTTATTAGCAGATAAATCAGCAGTAATGCAAAAGAAACTGGTGCCCTGGTGAGAGTCTGGCTTTTGTTTCTGGTCCTAGCACACATCCCTGGGCACTAGCTCAGTTCTCTCCCCAGCTCATTGAGCCTTCCTCCCACTCCATTATTAACTCCTGGCAATTTGTTTTTCCATGTTTCCCTTTGCTGTTGGGCAGCAGCTGTGCTGGAGGCATGGGGATGGGTTTAGTTTGGTGATTAGTTACAGCAACTGGGGTTGTTTTCCTTCTTCCAAAGCTCAGTCTTTTAGCATTCTTCTCTAGGCAATGCCACACCTTCCTCCCCCCCAACCCTCCCTAAGCAGGGGTGGTGGTTTCTGGGTAAAGAGGCTGGCTCTATGAGTACCCCCTTCTGGGGCTTACCTGGAACAACTGTTCTGCTTGCCCCACCCTTGTTGTGTGCCACTGAACTGATACTTATAAATGACTAAATACTCTCTGGCTCTGCTAGTCTCCTTTTGCTCACTTAGTGATTTCATTATCCTGTCTTATAGATTTAGAAAGGAGAGTTGTAGAGACAGCATGGTGGTAGTGCAAAGAACTCGGGACTTAGGGTCAGAGGTACGGGCTTCAAGATCCTACTCTGCTACTTACTGTTGGTTTGACCTTGGTCAAGTCCTTTTTACTTCTCTGGGCCTCAATTTCCTCCTTCGTAATGTGAGGGAATGGGACTATATACAAGGATTATATGCATTCTTCCTGTGTACGATGGACCCCTTTGGCAGTCTGGTGAAACCTATGGACTTTTTCTCAGAAGGATGTTTTTAAATGCACACATACACACACACAAACACACACACATATACACACATACATGTACATATACATACATATACATCTATACATATATACACACAGGTACCCATATATACATATATAATAATTAGAAAGGAGATCTATTATATTGAAATAAATTTACTGGGGTGGCTAGGTGGAGCAGTGAATAGAGCACTGGCCCTAGAGTCAGGAGGACCTGGGTTTGGATCTGGCCTCAGACACTTAACACAAAAAATAGCCATGTGACCTTGGGCAAGTCACTTAACCCCAATTGCCCCCCCCCCAAAAGAAATAAATTTATCAAAATATTTTTAAAAATTCATAAATTGCAGGTTAAGTAAACACTTCTGGATAATATCATCCCTACTTCTCCCTGTGTGACCTTAATCAAGTAACTTGACCTCTCTGGGCCTCCATTAAATAAGGGTACTAGACTAGATCCTAAAATCATAGATTTTAATCTGGAAATTAGAAATTAGATTCCATCTAGTACTAGCCCTTTACTTTTCAGATGAAATTTCTGCCCACAGAGGCTGAGTGACTTGTCCAAAGTCATGCAGGTAGTCAGGATTTGTACCCAGGTTCTCTGACTCCAAAGACAATATTCCACTCACTCATGTTTCCTTTTGGTCTTAATGTCTCAGGTCTTCTCCAACTCTATGTCTGTGATTCTAGCCTGTGAATAGTGAGTGCAGTAAAAATTTTTTAGGGCAGACTCACAGAGGAACCTAGGACTGACCTCCTGTTACCTGATCAGCTGGAGGTCATAAGAGGTTGGTCAGGAATCGCCAATGACCTTGACCTTTGGATTCTCAGAAGCACTAGAGGAAATGGATTGTGAGGGGTTTGAGGGAGAAAAGGCTTTTTATTTTAAACCTGTGAATCTACAGAGAGAACAGTGCTTGCTTGTTACCATTGTACATTTTCCTAATGGAGGTTTCTTCTTAAATACCACTCAAGAAATTACTTTGTTCCTGATTTTTAAAATTGGCTTGGTATCAAGCATCATAATGTGCTGAGGGAAAGAATCCAAGAATCATCAGATTCCTGTCTCCCTCCTTCATGAGCTAACCCTTACCTGCCTTTCCTTGAAACTAGTCAGGGTTGTCTCTTTTTGAGGTGACACCTGCCTTCAGCTCCAAAGTGATACCTGCTGGGAATGGACCTATACTTCTATCAGGAGAGGAGGCCCCCCTATTTCTCATTTTGTGTGTGTCCCTTAGCATCTCACCTGGGAAAGAAGACCACAGACACATATTCAGTTATGGTTGCTGTCTGACATTTCTACTGTTGACCAGATATCAGCAGTTCAAATAATAATAATAATACCTTGCTTATATAGTGCTTTAGAGTTGAAAAAATACATTATTTATTTGAACCTCTCAACAGCCCTGGTCAGTAAGTAATAGTACTTACATCGTTCCCATTTTACAGATGAGGAAACTAAGACTCAGGGATATGAAATGATTCATCATGGTGATACAAATAGTGGAAAATAAGGTGGGATTTGAACCTGGGTCCTTCTGACTCCAAATCCAGGGCTCTGTCCATTCCCTTGCCTCTCCCTGGCTTCTTTCTCTACTTGCAATCTCTGAAGCCTAATATTAATCAGTCAACAAGCATTTGTTACATGCTAGGCATTGTGGACACAATGCAAGAGTGAGACACTCTCTGACCTCAAAGATTTTGGACTAAGAGTCTGAAATCTTCTGGGAGCTTACATGGTCTCATAATCTCTGAAGGCCTAGCTATAAACTGGATTCCAGCCTGTTTATACTGGTCATGGTGTAATGGATAGAGTGTTGAAACTGGAGTTAGGAGGACCTAGATTCAAATCCTCCCTCTAACCATTATTAGCTATGTAACTATGGAAAAGTCACTTAACCTTTCTGGGACTCAGTTTCCTTAGCTGTAAAATAAGGGGAGCTGTCTAGGTGGACTGGAGATTCCCTTCCAGCTCTGAATTTCTGATTTCATGAAGCTACAGTCCTATAATAGTATAGCTTCTGAAGAAGACCGTGCTGTGTTTTCAATCCAGCATATACTGGATGGGGATTTGGGAATGCCTACTTTGAGGTGTTCCACAATGTGTTTTTGCAGAGAGGTGGCAGGCGCTTTGTGTGTGTATTGGGGGACACTCTGTTCCTCAGGTTCTGTTGGGGACAGCTTGGCTAGGGTCAGGGAGGGAGTATTGGGAAATGAAAGACAGTCCTGCTGTCGTTGTAAATTGAACTGCATATGGTGAATGAATCTGTCCTGGCCAAAAGGTTTTCATTTTACTTGCAGGGGGTGGTAATTGTGAAAGTGTCTGACCCTGACACTGTTCACTGTTCAGGGAGTTATTTATGTCTGAAATGATGAGAGCTCCACCACTCCCCCCTTCATCCCCCACCCTCTCCCCTGCATCCATAATAGAAAATGTGTGAGGAAGTGGTCCAGATACCAGTTTGCGTTTCTGAGTCAGGATTACTGCTGTCACGAGTATGTTTCAGGCCTCCATCTATCTTCAGCTCAGGCTTTCTTGCATGTCACTATTGGAACATTGATTCCTAAGTACTTAAGTTTTCTCCAGCTAAGGCATACCACATGTGTGTGTATATGTAATTTTTGAGATGGAGTGTTTTTTTATTTAAACGTGCCTCAAGCTCATAATCTCTGTTTTCTGTATTGAGTTTTTTACATTTTAAAGCCTTAGATAAATCTAGCCCTGTCTCTTATTGGGTTTGGAATACGGTTTCCTACCCTTAGACCCTACAAGGGCCACCTTAAATGCCAGGCTGAGGAGTTTGTAGCTGGAGACAACAGGGAGCAACTGAAGGCTTTTGAGAAGGCTCAAATGTTTATTTAGGGAAGACTATTTTGGATGTGTGAGGGAAGAGATCGGAGGAAGACAGGAAAAAGAATTAGGAAGGTGCTACAATTAGGTAAGAAATAATGAAGGCTGGAACCTAGGTGGTAGTTACATGAGTTAAGGGAAAGGGCCAGATGTGAGGGGAGTATCAACAAATATTGGTGGCTAAGTGGATATCGGGCAGGGGTGGGGGGAAAGATTCAAGAGTCAGAGATGATTTGGAGGGTATGAATCCAAATGACAAGTAGGAAGGAGCTCCTCTCAACAGATATAGGAAAGTTTGGTGGAGGGGATAGTTTAGGGGGAAGACTCTTGGTAGGTTGTGTTTTGGCCTTGAGATGTTAGTGGGACATCCAGGTGAGGAAATAGGCTTAGAGAAAGGAAGTGATTTTCCCTAGACACATTGGTATCAATGCCTTCCTTCAAATAGGTGAAGGCCTATCATGTGGAATGGGGGTAGACTTGTTCTCTAGGACTCAAGGAGGTTGAAACCAGGATCAGTGGGTAGAAGTTAGAGGGATATACATTTTTCCTCAGTATCAAGAATTTTCTATAATTTTACAACAAAGGAACAGGTTGCCACAAAGACTCCCAGAATGTTGGAGTAGAAGGAACAATGATATTAAATGATTTTTTTTTTTTGCTTTTTGGAGAGGGTATGCAGGGCAATTGGAGTTAAGTGTCTGAGGCCAGATTTGAATTCAAGTCCTCCTGACTCCAGGGCTGGTCCTCTATTCACTTTGCCACCTAGCTGCCCCTAAATGATCATTTTTAAGAAGGCATCTTTCACCTCTGCTGTGTATCCAATTCAGTACTCCCTCTTCTGATTTTCCACCCTCTATCACTAGCTACCTATCAGACATTTTGAACTGAATGCCCCGTAGGCATTTCAAATTCAATGGGTCTAAATAGTCAATTCTTTCTTCCAAACCCAACCCTAACTTTCTCATTTCAATTGATGTTACTGCCATTTTCCCCAGTCACTCAGGTTTTCCACCTTAAAATAAAAAAAATATATTTAAAGTTTTGAGTTTTAAATTCTATCCCTTCTTCTCTGCCTCCCTCCCTCCCTAAGATAGTAAGCAATTAGATATAGGTTATACACGTGAAATTATATAAAACATTTCCATATTAGCATTTTTATACAAGAAGACCAATAAAAGGAAAAAATGAAAGGAAATGGGAAAAAGCATGCTTTAGTTTGTATTTAATCAATATCAGTTCTTTCTTTGGAGGCAGATATGCTTCATCATCATTAATCCTTTGGGATTATCTTGGATCACTGTATTGCTGAGAATAGCTAAGTCATTGACCATTTTTTGAATAATATTATTGTTATTGTGTACAACACTCTCCTGGTTCTGTTCACTTTACTATGCATCAGTTCATGTAAGACTTTCCAGGTTTTTTAGAAATCATCCTGCTTTTCATTTCTTGCAGCACAATAATATTCCATTATAGTCATATACTGCAGCTTGTTAAGCCATTTACCAATTGATGGGCATCTCTTTGATTTCCAATTTTTAGCCACCACAAAAAAAGCTGCTATAAATATTTTTCTATAAATAGGTCTTTCTCCCTTTTTTAGATGTTTCTGGCATACTGACCTTGCTGGATTGCTGGTATTGCTGGATCAAAGTGTATACACAGTTTTATAGCCCTTTGGACATAGTTCCAAATTGCTCTCCAGAATGGTTGGATCACAACTCCATCAGCAATGTATTTTTTTTCACACCCCCTCCAACATCCAATACCTTCCTTTTTTGTCATTTTAGCCACTCTATAGGTGTGAGGTCATACCTCAAAGTTATTTTAATTTGCATTTCTCTGATCAATAATAATTTAGAGCATGTTTTCATATGACTATAAATAGCTTTGATTCTATTGTCTGAAAACTGCTTGTTAATGTCCTTTGAACATTTATAAATTGGGGAATGACTCGTATTTTTATAAATTTGACTTAGTACTCTATATATTTGAGAAATGAGGTCTTTATCAGAGATACTTGTAAATTCCCCCTTTCAACTTTCCTTGTAATTTTAGTTGCATTAATTTCATTGTGTATAACCTTTTTAATTTTATATAATCAAAATGATCTATTTTACATTTTATAATGCTCTCTATATCTTTTGGTCTTAAATTTTTCCTTTATCTATAAATCTGACAGATAATCTATTCTCTTAATTTGCTTATGGTATCATCCTTTATGTGTAAATCATGTATCCATTTTGACATTGTCTTGGTATACAGTGTGAGATGTTGGTCTATATCTAGTTTCTGCCATATTGTTTTCCAATTTTCCTATGTCAAATAATGAGTTTTTATTCCAAAAGCTTGGATCTTTGGGTTTATCATATACTAGGTTACTCTGGTCATTTACTATAATGTAATTTGTGCCTAATCTATTCCACTGATCCACCACTCTATTGCTTAAGCCAGTACCAGAGTGTTTTGATATTTATTGCTTTATAATAAAGTTTGAGGTCTGGAATAGCTAGACTACTTTTGAATTTTTTCATTGATTCCCTTGATATCCTTGAGCTTTTGTTCTTCCAGATGAATTTTGTTATTATTTTTATAGCTTTATAAAATAATTTTGGGTAGTTTGATTGGTATGACACTGAATAAATAAATCAATTTAGGTAGAATTGTAATTTTTATTATATTGGCTTGGCCTCCCAGTGAACACTTAACATTTTTTCAATGGTTTATTTGACTTTATTTGTATAAAAAGTTTTTTATAGTTGTGTTCATATAGTTCCTGAATTTGTCTTAACAGGTAGACTCCCAGGTATTTTACGTTGTCTACAGTTACTTTAAATGGAATTTTTCTTTCTATCTCTTGATGCTGGACTTTGTTGGTAATTTATATAAATACTGATGATTTGTGTGGTTTTATTTTGTATCCCGCAACTTTGCTAAAGTTGTTAATAATGTCAAAGTTTTTTAGTTGATTCTCTAGGATTTTCCTTTTTTTCTTACGTCAAATAGTATTTTATTTTTTCCCCAGTTGCATGTCAATAAAATTTTTAGCATTCATTTTTACAAGATTTTGAATTCCAAATTTTTCTCCTTTGCTCCCTCCTCTACCCTCTTATGAAAATGTCAGGCAGTTTGGTATAGTTTATACAGATGCTATCATGTAAAAATATTTCTATATCAGTCACAGTTATTAAAGAAGAAACAGATCAAAAGAAAAAAAAACACTAGAAAGAATAAAGCTAGGAAAATATACTTTTATCTTTACCCAGAGTCCATCAGTTCTTTATCTGGTTATGGATAGCATTTTCCTTCATGAGTCCTTTGTACTTGTCTTTCATTGGTGTGTTGCTGAGAAGAGCTGAGTCATTCATAGTTGATTATCACACAATAAAGTTTCTGATATAAATACCATTGATTATTACACAATTATCACACAGTTGGTGATAACTGTGTACAATATTTAACTGCTTCTGCTTTTTTCACTTTACATCAGTTCATATAAATCTTTTGAGATTTTTCTGAATTCTGCCTGTTCATCATTTCTTATTGCACAGTAGTATTCCATTACATTTATATACCACAGCTTATTCAGCCATTCCCCAATTGATGGGAATCCCCTCAATTTTGCCACCACAAAAAGGGCTGCTACAAATATTTTTTGCACCTGTAGGTCCTCTTCCCTTTTTTATGATCTCTTTGGTATACAGACCTAGTAGTGGTTGTGTTTGTCCTTTGTTTTCAAAGAGGACCATGGCATTAGGGAAATGAGACATGACTTGCAGTTGACTTTTAAGTGAGGGAGGGCTGTGCAAGGTCACCAGTCTCACTTTCTAGATCAATGAGTATGCAGAGTTTGGTTGTACTTTGACTCTAGTTCCAAATTGATCTTCAGAATGGTTGGATCAGTTCACAACTCCACCAACAGTGCACAAGTATCTCAGTTTTCCCCAATCTTCTCCAGAATTTAGTATTTCCTTTTCTGTCATATTAGCTAATCTGATAGATGTGAGGTGATACCTCAGACTTGTTTTAATTTGCATTTCTCTAGTCAAAAGTGATTGTATTTCTCTAAACAAATGTGATTTTGAGTACTTTTTCTTATGTACTTTTTAGGTAGCTTTGATTTCTTCATCTGAAAACTGCCTGTTCATATCCTTTGACCATTTATCAATTAGGGAATGGGTTATATTCTTGTAAATGTGACTCAGTTCTCTATTTTTCTCTATAGACAGATTTCTATATTCAGCTGATTGTGTATTTGATTCTTTGAGCCAATACTGATGAGAGTAAGGTTCAAGTGATACTCGTTACCTACCCTCCCACCTTCCTCTCCACTGAAACAGGTGTTTCATACTTCTTCATGTGAAATTTATCACATTCAACCTCTCCCTTCCTTCTGCCCCCTTTGTACTCCTCTTTCTCATCCTTTAATATTTTTATGTCATTCCTTCAAATTCGCTTTATACCTGTACCCTCTGTCTATGTATATTCCTTCTAGCTGTACTATAAGAGGCACAATTTTTAAGAATTACAAGTATCAACTTCTTATGTAGGGATGTAAACAGTTTAGCGCTATTGAATCTCTTATGTTTTCTTCTCCCTTTTTACCTGTTTATGTTTCTGTTGTATCTTGATATGGGAGGTCAAATTTTTGATTTAGTTCTGGTCTTCTTATGAAAGTTTGAAATCCTTCTACTTCATTGAAAGATCATTTTTCCTTTTGATGTGTTGTGTTTGATTTTGTTGGGCAGTTGTAGTCCTAGCTCCTTTGCCTTCCAGAATATCATGTTCCATGATCTCTGATCCTTTAATGCTGCATCTGCCAAGTCCTGTGTAATTGTGACTTTCCAATATTTGAATTGTTTCTTTCTGGCCACTTGTAGTATTTTTTCCTTGACCTGATAGTTCTGAAATTTGTAGATAATGTTCCTTGGAGTTTTTATTTTGAGATTTCTATCCTGAGGTGATTGGTAGATTCATTCAATGCTTATTTTGCCCTCTGGTTCTGGGACATCAGGGAAGTTTTGGTGATAATTTCTTGAAAGACACTGTCAGGTTCACCTTTTGCTTATGACTTTGAGGCAGTTCAATGGTTCTGATATTGTCTTTCCTGGATCTATTCTCTAGGTCAGTTGTTTTTCCCACGAAAAATATTCTTTTGAATTTGTTTGATTGATTCTTGATGTTGAGAGTCATTAGCTTACAATTCTAACTTTTAAGGTGTTATTTTCCTCAGTTAGCTTTTGTACTTCCATTTCTATCTGGTCAATTGTACTGTATAAGGAGTTATTCTCTTCAATGGGTTTTTGCATCTCCTTTTCCATTTGACCAATTCTACTTTAAGCAGTTTTCCAAGCTGTTGAGTCCTTTTTCATAATTCATAAATCATTCTCATTTTCCCTCATTTTTTCTCCTACCTTTCTTATGTGATTTTTAAGTTTCTTTTTGAGCTCTTTTATGAATTCTTTCTGGGCTTGAGACCACTTCCCATTTTTCTTTTGGGTTTTCCCATAGGTGTTTTGACACTGTTGTCTACTTCTGAGTTTGTATCTTGGTCTTCCCTGTCAACATAATAATTTTCTATGGTCAGATTTTTTGTGGGGGACTCATCTTTTTTTTTCTTTTTGCCTCTTTACTTTCTTTTAAATTTGTGATCTGCATTTGGGGTGGAAGTGGTACTGTATCAGGTTTCTTGCTGTTTACCTGGTGTTTCACTGATGTTGCCCTGAGGTCCCCAGGGGACCCTCATGTCTGGTGTTATTCTGAGGAACTGAGGTGGGTTGTGCTGGAGACCTTAAGGGTCTGGAAGTTTACCTAGTGCTGAGCTGGGGTCCTAGTGGTGGTGTCTGGCATGTGATAAATCTCAGTGGAGTGTTTCTACATTTCTTGAGGCTATATTAAAGCATGTGGAGGCTGCTGGAGGATGCCTGCTTGCTCAGGGATACATTGAAGTATAAGGTGATTCTTGAAGCTGGAGTCTGCCAGTTCTCCTGGCTATATCTACACCCTCTGTCTATATATACTCCTAATTTCTCTTGTAGTAATAAAGTTGTTAAGAGTTGCAAATATTATCTTGTCATATAGAAATATAAACACTTTAGCCTTATTGAATTTTCTATGTTCTTTTGTTTCTTTTTGTACCTTTTTATGTTTCCCTTGAGTCTTATATTTGGAGGTTAATTTTTTTATTCAGCTCTGGTCTTATAATTAGAAATGCTTGAAATCCTCTATTTTAAAAAATGCCCATTGTTTTCCCCTGAAAGATTATATTCATGATTCTTGGTTGTAATCCTAGCTTCTTTGCCTTTTGGTATATCATATTCCAAGCCCTCCAGTTCTATAATGTGGAAGTTGTTAAATCCTATGTAATCCTGACTGTAGTTCCATGATATTTGAACTGGGTTTTTGTTTGTTTCTTGATATACTTCCTCCTTGATCTGTGAGCTCTAGAATTTGTCTATGATGTTCCTGGGAGTTTTCATTTTGGGATCTCTTTCAGAGGGTGATCAGTGGATTGTTTCAATTTCTATTTTGCTCTCTGGTTCTAATATATCAGGGCAGTTTTCCTTGATAATTTCTTGAAAGATGTTGTCCAAGTTCTTTTTTAATCAAGGCTTTGAAGTAGTCCAATAATTCTTATGTTATTTCTCCTGGATCTATTTTTTAGGTCAGTTATTTTTCCAATGAGAAATTTTACATTTTCTTCTATTAGGTCTCCAAAGAGATCAAAGAAAATGGAAATGGACTCATACACACAAAACTATTTATAGAAACTTTTTTGTGGTGGCAAAGAATTGGAAATTGAGGTGATGCCCATTAATGGGGGAATGGCTGAACAAGTTATGACATACGAATGTGATGGAAGACTGTATGATACAAGAAATTATGAGGGAGATGATTTCAGAAAAATCTGGGAAGATGTGAACTGAGCAGAATTAGGAGAACAATTTACACAGTAGCAACAATATTGTAAAGATAATCAAAAATTATTATTATGAAAGGTTTAGTCACTGTGAACAATACAGTGATCTATCACAATTCCACAGGACTCATGAAATGCTTTCCCTCTTCAGATAGAGAATTGATGGCCACAAGACTACAGATTGAAGTATATATTTTCTCTCCTTTTTCTTCCCAGAACATGGCTAATGGGGAAGTACATTTTGCATAACTTCACATGTGTAATGAATATTGTATTTCTTACCTTCTCAGTGGATAGGGCAGGGGGTGGAGGGAGGAAGAGACTTGGAATGGAAAGTTTAAAAATAATGGCAGAGCTGGTGATACTAAACCCAACTCTTCAGGCTCCCAATTCAGCACTTACCTCAGTAGATTGTAGCTGCCACAACCCTGAGGGAAGGCAGCCATCTTAGGAGATATTGGAGATATCAGGAGATATTAGAGTTGCA
Organism: Gymnobelideus leadbeateri; assembly: GCA_011680675.1. Taxonomy (NCBI): domain Eukaryota; kingdom Metazoa; phylum Chordata; class Mammalia; order Diprotodontia; family Petauridae; genus Gymnobelideus; species Gymnobelideus leadbeateri. Next base: position 827,513 of record WOXC01011497.1, on the reverse strand, counting down.
TTTCTGTTTGCCTCTTCATTCATAACTTAGTTGCAGTGTCTTGCAACTAAGAGGTTCTCCATTCATATATTTTTAGTACAGAAGTGAATTCCTCTCCTTCCCCTTCCAAGCATGGGCTACTCTTTGTCAGGGGAAGGATCTGGGGATGGGAAGGAGCTCTTTCTTTTTTGTCACATGTAAACTAAGGAGATTGAGCAACAGATTGGTCATTCCCATGCTGAACTCTCCTTGGGTAAGGCGGGGCAGTAGGATGTAGACTGCCTGTTTGATATGTTGAAGGGTTGATTGGGCAAAGCCAATAGAACTCTTCTCTGTAGCCTTCCAAAACTAGGCATGGATGATAAATACGCTGTAGTTTTTTTGTATTGGTTTCAACTATTTGGTTGGAAGTGAGATCAAGCTTTGTGAGTATGACATATGACTCTTTAGTCCTTCTTGGCTGTGCCTTTAGTAACGTTGGGTTAAGGAACATTCATAAGTTACACAGTGGAATACAACCAGGGTAATCTCCAACAATCCAAAGACCAGGATGTTTGAACAGAATGTCTGAGATATCATATCAAATAAAAAATGGTTAGTGCTTGGTCAGGTTTGGGCAGGGCCTCTCTCTTTGGGGACACACTAGAAAGTGTGATATACTAGAAAGAATGTTGACTTTGCAGAAGACTTGGGTTGAATCCCATGTTTACTTTTACTCCCTGTGTGACCTTGGGCCAGTCATTTCACTTCTCTGGGCCTCAGTTGACTCATTTGTAAAATAAGAAGGTTGGGCTGGATGACCTTAAAAGTCTTTTCCAGTTCATAAGCTATGATTTTATGACCTGCTATTGCCTCAGCTGGGTCTCTGAAGAAGGAACTGAGGTGCTGGTTTGAGGGATTTTTTCCCTTTTTGCTTCAGGACCAGGTGATAAAAGGCTCCTATTAATCTGAGCAGAGAAGCCCCAAACCTAATTTGGGATTGTTGCATCTCTGGAGCTCAGAGCCCAGCAGAGATGGCCTTGGAGTGTATTTATCCAGCAGGGAGAGTCAGTCCTCTGGGGCAGGTGCTCTTCAGTAATGTCTTGGCTGATGTGGAGGTCTAATAAATTAAATCTGTTAGATCATCACTGCCATATTCCTTAGACAAGCACTTCTATAGCAGATTAGAAAGGAACTTAAGGGGATTAAAAGCTTCTCTTAGTGAAAAACAATGTTTCAGATGGGAAATCCACTTACCAATATGAATTTCAGGAGAAACACATGTCTTCTTTAATGCTTTTCTACTGCTTGAAGATGCTGGTGTGTTCTCTATGCCTCCCTGGCTCTGTTTTGCATAAGTTAAAATGTATATTTTGTTCAGTGTGGCAAGTCTCTCAGAGAGATTGATGATTTCCATAAAGTTGCATGAAAACATTTCTTCTTTGTTCACGAGGAGGAAAAAAAGTGTCTAATGGATTTGGAGTATTAAATAATGTCAGCTTATATTGTAAAGCAAGGAGTCTATGGGAGACATTAGCCACCAAACACCAGAGAAACTGGCTTGTCCAAAGCTGAAATAGAGGTATTTTTCAATTATCTACATATGGATTATCTGAAATAAGTTTGAATAAAACAAATATTTCTTCCTTCACCCAGCAGGCTTTTGGAGCCATTTCTTTGCTGCCAGTCATTTTGTGTTCAGGAATGGAAAGCCATTTTAATAATCTGATCCAAGTATAATTTGGAAGGCAAACTTGCTGCTGTTTCAGAAAAAAAATCATAATTCAGTGCCAAATCAAATGTAATTACTTTTGGAAGAAGGTTATTTGATTTTTGGGATTCTCCATGCCATTAGAATAAAGAAGTGCAAAGTTGACTACTCAAACTTGTATGCAAATTCCAAAGGTTGAGTCAAGTCACTTTTAGCAAAAGGCGGGGGGAATCCAAAGAGCAATGCATTCCTTCCCCAGAAAGCCAAGACAACTGGCCTCCACCTATAATACTTGAATAACTATGGAGAGAGCTCCCATGAGCTCTTAGGATTTACCTGGATCTGGGTCATTTTGTCAGTGACTAGCCAGAGAACTCACAGTCACACTGTTGGTCCTCTACACTTATTCTACTCCATGGAGCTGTCATTTGCTCTTTTTTTTTTCTTTAAGTTTTATTGGGACCTTTTGCTTTGGATATCACAGACACTGTAAAGAGCACTACTTCTGGTCTTAGAGGACCAGTGTTTAAATCCTGCCTCTGAAACTTAATACCTGTGAGACTTTGGCAAATCATTTAGTTGCCTCAGTTTCTTCCTTTGTAACCTGAGTGGGTTAGGTTATATATTAAGGTCCCTTCTATCTCTAGATTTATGATTCATCTAAACACTTCCTCAGTGTTCCCCTTCCCTAGTTGAGCCCTATCATGGCACAAAGAAAAAAAGTGAAGCAAAATCAATTGACAAAATTAATCATTGTTGGTTGTAAATATCTGATTCTTTCTCACTTCTGAATCTGTGCTCATACTGTTTTCCATACAGGCAGAACTCTCCATGTCCATCATCTCTTGAATTTCTACCCATCCTTTAAAGTCTAGCTCAATTGCATCTCCACTGGAAATGCTTTCCTGATCCTCTCCCCCAGCCCTTACTCTCCATAGTGAATAAAACTTTCCCCCTGTGAACTCACCTTCATTTCAACAAAGAATGGAATGGATGGAAGAGCTCTTGCTGTGTACCTTAAAAATTTTTTTTAATTGATGTCTCTTGTTTATACAATGGTCATTCCCTACTATCCCACCCCACTCCAACATAGAACCTTCCCTTACAATAGAGAAACCAATGACCAAGGAGGTCATTAACAAGATGACCTCCTTGGATAGCATGTGATAGAGAGTGTGAGATTCTAAATGCTTGTATTTGTGCTTGCCCTTGTCTTATGTACTTAATACATATTATTTTATATTAGAATTATTTGTATATGTGCCTCTCTGCTGGATTAAGAGCACCAGAAGAACGGCATATGTCATATTTGTCTTTGTATTTGCTGAAGAAGAAGCATTTTGGAACAGTATAACTTGCTACTCCATTGGATGAAAGAGTAGTGATTGAGAAGATATATCCACTACAAAGTCCTAGCTCCCTGTTTATCTCAGATCATCAGAAGAGAGCACTGGCTCCTTTCATTAAAACTTGGAATTACCTGGGTCAGTTGCTTTCCTTCTGCACTGGAACCCTGTGGTCTAACCTTTAAAGAAGAAAAACAAATTAAGGCAGTGTATTATAGTGTAAAAAGTATTGAAGTAAAGTCAAAGTCCTGGATTCAATTCTTGCTTCTGCTCCCAACTAGCTATGTGACCTTGGGCAAGGCACTGAGCCTCTGTGAGCTTTGTTTTCCTTGCCTGTAAAACAATGAGGTTGTATTATGATCCCTAAAGTCTCTTCCAGCTATATTTCCCATAATCCCTCCAGACAGAGAGTGTCAGCCCAAACAGATCCTTTATCTCAAAGGCTGGTTCCCTTCAGCCTTCTGGATGGAAAGGAAAAGCAGCTGGGTCAAAAATGTTACTGGATAGCTCGGGAGATCCAGGCTGCAGCATGGTTTCTAGCCTAAACTATCTAGATAATTTTATTCCCCACTCATGCCGGCCCTCAGTTTTGCTGCATTGCCCTGTGTTAACATGCAGGCCCAACGTCTTGCTGGAAAATGTGGTGCTAGAGTGTTTCTCAATTTTAATTACACTTTGAATGGTAAGAGCCTGGCTGTCAGCAGCCCTTCTGAAATTGTTTTAATTGAAGTTCCATGAATCCTAGGGAGTTCAGATTGAGTTCATCTCAGAGCCCATCCTGATTTCATTAAAGATTTGATCTTTCTTTTTTCACCAATAAAACATTTATTATAGTTATCTGCTTCAGAACCATTTTCTTTCTTTAAAGAAAAAAAAAGGCAGCCTCATCTTCATGCCAATAAAATTCAGGAATCATCTCTTGATTTTTCTGGCATGCAATTGAGAGAAATGAAAAAAAAGAAAGTTTAATCTCATTTTAAAGGCAATTCCCATTCCAGAGGACATCTGAATTTGCAGGCAAGTGTGTTTGTGAATTGGCTGAACCCAAGGCCGATTTAAAGGAAAACTTTTATTGATGCCCTTTGTTTTTATATCACAATCATTTCTGGAAATATCATGCCCTCAGGCTTCCCAAATGAACCCTTTGCTCCTTGTAGTAAAAGAAAATAATTAAGTAAAAACAGCTGATACTATAACCCCATTTGACAATGTCTACAACATTCTGCTCTCATAACCCCCTCCTCTATACTGTGAAAAATACAGTATATTTTATTTTATTTGTTCTCAGGGACCACGATTGACTTTTCAACTTCGTAGAGTTCTGTTTACTTTTAGCAATCTCTTCATGAATATTTTTGTTATCATTGTGTATCTTGCTCTTTTGGTTCTACATATTTCATTCTGCATCAGTTCATACAGATCTTCTTAGGACCAATTCTTAAGAATCAGCTTCTTAAACTTAAGTGGGATTTTTCTAGGATTGGGTTTCTATTTTATACAACAGTAGAATGAGAACGTCTCCCAATACCAACTAGGGATCTATGAATCCCCTGAGGAGAGGAATTTATGCTCAGCACAATTATTGATCATTATGCAACAGTGACAAAGTAAAAGTGTTTAGCATGAAAGAGCTTCTTGGCCTCCTGTGTTATGAATGAACAATTAATGATCACCAAACCCTCCTGGCACAGCTCTTGTTCCTGCTTGATGCTCAGGTTTCTGCTCTTAGACTAGACTAGGGGCTATCTGTTATGCTACATCCTTCCCAAACCTCCATGCCTGTCTCCTTGTTGGGCATTTTGGAGCCCCCCAACATTTGGGTTAAGATTCCAGCTGCAGCTCTTTCTCAAACTTTGTTTCATGTCTATAATATACTTAAAATTCACTAAATGACAGTTTATAATATCATTATCTACAGTTAAAGATATTATAACTTCAAAAATGAAAAGAAAGTGTAGCCATATGTGGAAATTCTTTATTTTGTGCACTTTTAACCCCCCCCCCCCAACCCCAATCCTTTCAACTGGACCAGACAGGCAGCAGTAAGAAAATCATATGTCTGTGAAAGCAGTTGGCAATTTTAGCTCCCCCAGTTGTCATGAAAGGAAATGGGGCTATTTAGATGGTAAATATCAACCTAAGACTAATTTATTTTTCTTTATAAAAATTATTTTGGAATTGGACTCCAATATGTTCTTTATTACATGGTTTGATAATTCAGTGATGCTCGCAACACCCCCCCCCCCAATAACACATGAACTGATTCAAACCTTCACTCCCAAACAGCCCTGGGGTTATTAGGAGCAGCATGGATGGGGTATGGATTAGGTTTAAAAGTAATAAAAAAGTAGACCTGGTGGTTAGGTGAAAAATTCACTATCAGATTCCTGAGTGCTGCCTTTCTTTTCATGTGCAAACTGCGGTAAATGAGCCATTTAATTCAACAAATCCAGAGTTCTGATCCACCAGAAATAGAGACTTGGGTTAGTTCAATTTGTAACAAATGATCTCCATATGATCAAAGTCCCGCGAGCTGATTTCAACATGCTGCTTAAATTAGTCTAACACCAAAGTCTTTGGCTCAGAGACAGTATTTGGAATGTCTTACCAGAAGAAAAATTCCTCCCCACACATGGTTCTAATATCATGGCATGGCAGCTTTGCTTTTTAATGGGCTGACAAGAGGCCTCGGCGCTAACTTTCTGACTCCAAAAAGTCCTCGTGCTGTCACCCGCAAACCAGCTAGGATAATTTTTCCTTGGCTTCCTTATTAAAGCCTGAATGAAGGGATTGTGTGGCTTTCTTAATGTCACTCGGTCTGTTTGCCATAAATTCAGGCCCTCACGATGAAAGCTGCACTTATATTTCTTGGGGAAATGGAATCAAGGAGAATGCACCCGGGTTCACAATAAATAACCAAGCGTGAGTTATTAAGTGAATTTCATATACCAGGGCCTTATTACATCAGCAGTTTAGATAATGGCTTCTGAAAAAATATTTCTCTGCCGAAACATAAAGAAGAGAGGGTATCAGGAGGGCGCCTCGGCTGACAGCCATAGACAGCCAGAGTGAGAACTGAATAGGCAGTCTTTCCAGAAACAGAATATTTACATTTTTTTGCATGCTGCTGCCTATTTGGTTCTACAGGGAGATGAGTGGCCAGCTTGCCAACTTGACATACATCATTGTGGTCTCTGGGGCTGGGATTGTTTGTTTGGTATTTTTTTTTTAACAGAAGGAAGATGTTGGCTTATTTAGACTATGTGCCTAATTTTAGAGGATGTTCATTATGCTGCTTCTAAACCACATATTTTCCAGAATTTGTTGTCCCATGAAAATAAGTCACATGTGTAGCTGGCTCACAGGCCAACCATTTCACCAACTGCCCTATTTTGGGGGACAATTCGAGTTACCTTGGGGTATTGGTGGGGATGGGTCTCCTTACTCTGTTTTCCCAACTTGTTTCCTCGCTCTAGGTCTAGGGAGGCTGACCCCACTGTTAGTTACCTTATCTCAAGATGACATGGCTGCATTTGGGATATTCTCTGGGGGGATTGGGGGGACCAAAAAGGGAGCAAGACTAGCCAGGGACCCAGCTCCTTTTCCTAGGGCTTTGGTCATGCCTCATCTAGAAGCCAGCTGTATGGTCACCATTCAACAGCTGAAGAGGACAGACTGCAAACCCCACAGATCCTCTGTGACACAAGCAGGGCAGGTGTATGGGCCTTCCTGCCCTGGTGGTGTGTGTATGGCTGAGGTACTGGGACCATGATGAATCCTGAGCCCAAGACTGTATGGATTTGGGAGTGAGGAAAGAGATAGACATTGTTGGCCTAGTATTCATCTCTATGAGACCAGGAAGTGATGAGCTTATCTCTGTTTTTTCTTCTTTCAATGACAATTGCCTATCTCTTTCTCTGACTCACTAACCACATGGTACAATGTTAAAGGATCTGGGGTAAATGAAACATTTTGAATCCTGCCTTTGATGCCTACTGCCTGTAGGACCACAGCCAAATCTCAACTTCCCTGAAACTCAGCTTCCTTATCTGTGAAGTGAAAGGGGGTCAGACTAGATGGCTTCTAAGGTCCCTTTCAACTCCACATATATTATGATTCCATTCCCACCCTAACAATGCTGCTGGATTAGGGGTCAGGAGAATGTCTGGAAACTTTAGCAGGAACCCTGCTTGAGTGCCCCTGGTCCTCTCTCTCATCACCACCATTCACATATCATGGCTCTGCTCATTCAAGGCCTAATAAACATCTATAAATCACTTCTTGACACCTTTACCTGCTCATTCAGAGGATTTTTCCAATGACAACCAAATAGAAGGCAACAACAGATGCACAGGAAGAGCATAGCACACAGTCAGGATTTCTCCTTCTATTTTAAGACAGGCTCCTCAGGAACCAATTGAATCAACAAATATGAGAAACATCTGTACCTTGAACCCCATATGTAATCCTGGGCAGGGGTGATGGATTTTATGTGAAATAAATAGAAGTTGTGATTTCTACCTTGAAGGTAATTATAGGATCATAGTTTTAGAGCTGGAAAGGGCTCTCACAGGCCACCTAGTCTAACCATCTCATTTTATAGATAAGGAAACTGAGACCTTCAAGAGGTAAAATGACTTGTCCAAGTTCACACATCAAGTAGAAGAGACAGAACTTAAACCCAGGGTCTCTGACTCCAAATTCAATATTCCTTCTACTATAACATACCAATTTCTAAAACTAGACATTCTATTTACCAGGACTTACCAGGCCTAATTCTGCTGCTGAAATAACTCCTGAGCTGATCTAATATGGGAGTCAAGATTGACACACATGAAACAGACATAAGGAGCAGAAATGTGTAAACAGATGAAAATTAGCAATGTAAATTATGCACATGTATATATATGGCAGAAGAAAAACTAGTTAGAAAATACACAGCCAGAATAATGACTTTATTGGGGGCCTCTAGGAACACTATGTCTTTTGGGTCTGCATAGCACAGAGACTCAATGCTTCCTCCCAGACTCATGCTGAATTGACTTGACTCAGAAGGCAAGTGTTGTGTTGGATCATAGATCTAGAACTGAAAGGAACCTATGGGGTTTTCTAGTTCAGTTACAGGTAAGGCAAGTGGAGCCTGGGGAGAAGTCATTTATACCAATCACTCAGGTGGTTTCAGAGGGGGTATGAATCCAGGTCCTCTGACTCCAAAGTCAGTGATTTTCTCATTGTTTGTGGATTATCCTTGGTTTTTCTTTTATTTGTTGGTTTTGTTTTAACCAAACTTGCTTCTATCAAAAAAAAAAAAAGGAATTGTGGGATTTATTCAGCAAAACCCACCTTCTTTATAATAAGGAATTCCCTTCTGCTTGGAAAGAGATGCTCTGAGGCTGGATGTTTGAAGACTGTAGTTCGGTATCTCCCCATCCCATCCCAGCTAATGAAATCTCCTGTAATCTATGCAATGAATGCATGCCACTGAGTGACTAGGTCAAGATGTAAATTACAAGACAATTCTGAGGGTTTCAACTCTGAGGAAAACATCTCAGTACCAAGACCCTGTGGGCCAACCTAACTGGGATCTACAATGATCAGCAGTACTCAGGCCTGGATTTTACATTTGGGTAAGGTAGCCACAGGGACATGACCCTGACTTAGATTACCATCTTAACTTCAAAGTTAGTCACCACAATTCTGAAAATCAGAGGGGCAGATTGAAGCTAAACCATCAGACCTGTCTGACTAAAAGATAGGCTGCTTTTGGAGGTAATGAGATTCCTCCCACTAAAAGGCTTTAAGCAAAGGTTATATGTCATAGAATGGATTCCTGGTCAGAAACAGTTTGGAATAGATAGCTTTCAAGTACCCATCCAATTCTGAGGTCCCATGCTTCCATAAATGCCACCCCACAATTCTTTTTAATTTTTTTTAAATCAAAGGCACGTTTGGCCAAAAAAAAAGAAAAAAGAAAAACCAAGAATGATCCACAAACTGCTTATAGTGACCTCGGATCCATACAATTCCTCATCAGATGATTTCTCAGAATCTCTTATGTTCTCAGTTCTAAGAGTCTTTGTTTATCAAAAACACCATTTATTGCCCCTCATAGTAGGTAAGTTATAACGAGGGTCACTTTCTCATAATTATTTTTTCCAGTTCTGAACTCTCTTATCTTTTGATTTACTCACTACTTTAGTACTGACATTATTATTCAGCCTTTTCAGACTCTTCATGACCCCATTTGAGCAAAGATACTTCAGTGGTTTGCCATTTCCTCCTTATTTTACAGATGAGGAAACTGAGGCAAACAGGGTTAGGGGACTTGCCCAGAGTCATATGACCAATAAGTGTCTGAGGCCAGATTTGAACTCAGGAAGAGGAGTCTCTCTGACTCCAGGCCTGGCACTCTATCTACTGCAACACTTAGCTGCCCCGGAGGTACCAACCTACTTCTTTGTATTGTCAGGTATGTTTGTGGGTGTATTTCTTAACTGAGTGCCTCTAGTGGAATGTGAACTCCTTAAAAAGCAAGCTCCTATATCCTATTTTCTTTGTGTCTGTCACAAGTTCAGCACAGCACCTTGTATATTACATATTAAAGCTTTCTCTGAAAAAATGGAAAAGAAGGGACTAAGCATTTATATAGGGCCTACTCATAAAGAAGCATTTACTTATATAAATAAACACATGATTAATGAACAAAAAACAAATAAATAAATGAAGTGCCCATAGTGTACCAGACACAGTGTTGATGTTGCTTTTTTTTTCTTTTTGCAGGGGGGAAGGCAGGGCAATTGGGGTTAAGTGACTTGCCCAAGGTCACATGGCTAGTAAGTATTAAGTGTCTGAGGCCAGATTTGAACTCAGGTCTTCCTGACTCCAGGGCTGGTGCTCTATTCACTGTGTCACTTAGCTCCCCCATGTTTTTTTTTTTTAAACAAACATAATCTTACCTAATTCTCACAACAATCCTCTGAGGTAAGTGCTGCTATCAACCCCTATCTTATAATTGAGAAAATGGAGGCAAACAGAGGTTAAGTGACTTGTTTAGGGTTCCACAGCTAGAAGTGTCTGAGGCAGGATTTGAATTTAGGATTTCCTGACCCCAGTATCCAGAGGTACCATTAGGTACCTCTATGAATTCAGTTCAGGCCCTGCTTCAGCTCCTTTCATTTGCCAGGCATTTTGCTGAGCACTGGGGAGATGAACACAAAAAATTAAACAGCCTTTGAGGAGCTAAAATACTAATGTCAGTTGCATACTGACAAGCTAATATAATCACCAATCAATCAATCAACTATCATTTATTAAGCACCTGCTATATACCCGAAACTGTGCTAAATGCTGGGTATACAAAGAAAGGCCAAAATCAAACAGTCCCTGCTCTCAAGGAGTTCACAGTCTAACTTAGGAAATATATGCTGATTAATTGATTGATTAGTCTTGCTTTCTACTCCCTATGTTCAGTAAATAGCCAGTTCTCAGTTTAACTTTTGTAGCATCTTTTCAATCTTTTTTCCCCTTGTTAAAGAGAAAAGATAATTACATAAAACATCAAACAGTTGTGTAAGATTTGTTTCTGGTCAGTGCTCTGAAGACAGATGTTTAATAAATGTTTGTCAAAGTTAAATTCATTAATTTATTCAACAAATACTTACTAATGAGTACCTACTATGTTCTAGGCCCTTGTCCTAGGTGCTGGAATTAAAAAATGAACAAGACATGGCCTTTGCTTTCATAAACTTTGCAATCTAGTAGAGAGGATAGGGTGGGCACACGAAGATGAAACAAAGAAGAGTCTGCTAATTCCATAAGGGAGGCTGAAAGTATTGAAAGGGAAAGATAACTTAATTTTTTTTTGCTTTCCCTTTAAATTTTTTTTCTATTTTTATTGATTCTTTTTGTTCATATGGCCCATTTATTTCTGAATATATCTTCCCACTCTTATCCACTAAGCCATCCCTTGTGATAGTTTTTTTAAGAGAAAAAAACAGTTCAGCAAAACTTATCAATCCTGTCTGACAATATATTCTCTGTTCTGCATCCATAGTCTTTCACCAGCTCTTCCCTGTGATTAAGATTATAGATGTATTTTCTATGGATAGGAAGATCAGAATGAGCCTTTTTAAGAAGTGGAAAAGTTGTAGTAGGGACTGAGAGATTTGGCATGTAGACCAATAGGACTGGCTAGTGTACAAATAAGCTCTTGGTCTAGGATGCAATAGGTAAGTCAAACCAAGAAACGTTTCAGGGGAAAGGAAAGACGGCTAACAATCATCCACAGAGATTTGTCAAGCCACCATTTCATTATCTCAGAGATTTAGAGCTGAAAGGATAGAGATTATGTTGAGCATTCTCTCTTGTTTTGTGGATGAGGAAAGTGGGGTCCAGAGAAATGAAGGTAACAGGAATTAGGTGACTTTCCCAAAGTCACATAGCTAGACAGTGTCTGAGATTCGATTTGAACTCAGATCTTCCTGATGCTTGCCCAGAGCTATAGCCATTGTACCACCTGACAGAACTGGAATTCCAACCAAAATCTAATATACTGTCTCTGTTTGATTCATTTGATGCATTTCTGTGTACTATGATTTTCTTTTTTAGCCTTCTTATACCCCAGTGTATGTTTGTGACTCACGTCTTCTTTGTGCCCTAAATGTTACTTCTACTTAGATTGGAGATGAAGGATTGAGGAGTACACAGTTAGAAATGTCTTACTCTTAACTTACTCAAATTTGACTCTTGGCTATAGTTATGTCTCTATGGGTAGATAGTATAACTTTCTCCAAAAAATGGGATCTTGTTCTGGTGGTGAAATCCAAAATGAGCCTATTTAAATAGCTTTTTCAAATGTCCTCAGGGAGAAAAAAGATTTCAAAACTCTGGCTAGCTAATACAACAGTTGAGTTACTTTTTGGCTGGGGAAGGCCACTTGAATTGGGTTTAAATGTCTTTGTTTCCTGGACCTAAGTTGTGAGAGATACATGTGTCATTTGGAGAAGTATGGAACTAATTGAGGAATATGTCCAGCTCTTGTCGAGGTGAACAGGGCAGATAAATAAAAACTCCATCGAACATAAATCTTTGCTTCCAACATCAAAGAAGCAGGATCCTGCTAAGTGTATCTGTATAACGCAGTAATTTATGCAAAAAGCAGCTTTGATAAATGTCCTCTAATTTATTGTCATGTATCTCAAATCAAAGTCAAACATTTACAGCCTGTGCCCTGAAGGAACCCAGGCCTTGGATAACGAAAGGGGTTTTGAAGTTAAGAAAGCTAAGTTGGGTAAAAGGTTAAAAAAGATTTGTTTTGAATGTTAAGTACTTTCTACAGATGAGGGAGGGAGAATAACAAAGCTAATTTAGGTTTATTTTTTTTTAAAAAGGCAAGATAGCAATGTGCTATTCCCTCTTCTTCCCCCCCCCCATCTTTATACCATCTTAGAATTTTCAATGTTAATTCAGTTCAACAAGTATGCATTGGTGCAATGGAAGGGACTTAGGATTTTGCAAGAGAAGACTATGTTTAAACCTGGCTTTGCCATTTTCTTTCTTTGTGACCTGGGCAAATCACTTGCCCTTTCTGGCTCTCAAATGAGAGGACTCTTTGACCTCTAAGATGCCTTCTAGCTAAGATTAAGAGTGTAGATTCAGAAGTGACCATGTAAGTCATTAAGTCCAACACTTTTTAAAAATTAACTGGTGAGGAAACTGAGGCTGGGGGAGGTAAATGACTTGCTCAGGGTCATACCTGATTAAGTATCTGAGACAGGATTTGAATTCAGGTATCTCCTGAATTCATTCAGGAACTCTATCTATTATACTGTACTTCCTCTCTCCAAAGATCCTATTTATTGACTATATCTATATCTATGTATGTACACATACATATATACATATACACACATACCCATATACATACACACACACACACACACACACACACACACATATATATATATATATATATATATATATATATATATATAAATTTTATCCCCCCCAATTACATGTTAAAACCATTTTTTAAAATTTTCTATTAAATATCTATTATTGCCAGGTCCTGGGTTCAGTCCTAGGGATACAAAGGCAAGAAAAAATTCCTTATCTTGGATCTACATTGTAATAGAGGGAAACCATTTGAAAGCACAGTGGGTAGAGTGCCAGACCTGGAGTCAAGAAGACCCATCTTCCTGAGTTCAAATCTGGCGTCTGACACTGTGTGACCCTGGGCAAGTCACTTAACTGTGTTTGTCTCAGTTCCCTCATCTGTAAATGAGCTGGAGAGGGTGGCTAGGTGGCGCAGTGAGTAGAGCGTCGGCCCTGGAGTCAGAATGACCTGAGTTCAGATCTGGCCTCAGACATTTAATGCACACACAAACAAAAACCTAGCCGTGTGACCTTGGGCAAGTTACTTAACCCCAATTATCCTCCAAAAGGCAAGAAAAAAAATGAGCCGGAGAGGGAAATGGCAAACCACTCCAGTATCTTTGCCAAGCGAACCCCAAATGAATATGACTGAACTACAAAAGAGAAACAATATAAATATGAATAGTTATAATGAAATATATATAAAATAATATTTTGGGAAGGTCTAGCAACTGGTGAAATCAGGAAAGACTCCTTGTAGGGTGTGACATTTGCACAAAGTACTGAAGGAAGATAGGGATTCTGAAAGGTGGAAATTAGGTGGGAGACCATTCCAAGAATGGGGGACAGTGTAAAAAACCTGTGAAGAAGCATGGAATGTTGGATACAGGGAACAATAATTAGGCTAGTACATATAGTAATTAGCAAATGATAATTAGGCTAATGTATTAAGGTAAATAATATGAAATCAGTCTAGAAAGTTAAGTTGGAGTAATGTTATGGAGTGCCAAACAGGAATTTGTTGAAGCAATAGGGAGCCATTGAAACTTCTTGAGCAGAGGAGTGATGTAGACAGAACTGTTTCATAGGAATCTAAATCTATCAGCTAAGTAAAGGATGGGTTTTCATTCAGGAAGAAGGAGCAGTTACAGTATATAGAGTGAATAATTGGGGAAACAGGGCAGGAAGCCTTGTGTATGTTTCTTTGTACATATCTGCAAACATCGCTGTGGGAGGAGAATACCTCTATGAGGTATCTTTCTATGTTGATATGTATAGTTGACATGCTAATACATGTTTTCTCATTTGGTGGTTCCAAAGTATGTGGTTATCTGCTGATATGGTATAAAATGTGGTATAAAAGAGCATTGGACTGAAAGCCAGGAGATACAGGTCCTGCCCATCATTAGCTGTGTGATGTTGGCCAAATCACTTACCTTCTCTGGCCCTCAGTTGATTCCTCTATAAAAAGAGGAGGTTGTACACGTGGGTCTCTAGGATTCCTTTCCATTGGAATCCTTTGATTTTGCGATGTAAGTATTTACATGTAAGGTTCTTTAGGAGAAACTGTTTTCAGTTTGCTAGTCCAATGACTCAAGGTGTGTCTACTGGATACTAGAATAACCAGTGAGGAAGTTTTAAAAAAATGTAGACACTTAGATTATTTTTGCCGATTTTGAAAAATGAATTTGTGGGGTTTTTTTGTGCTGTTGGGAAGATGGAGAGAAGAGGGTCTTACTGGTCCACTTGAATGAGATTTCTTCAGGAAAGGCCTCCCTTCTCTACATTCTCCCTCTTGAGGAATTTCTACTTTCCCTCTGTACACGTGCATGCACACACACATACCAATACCTCCCCGCCTCCATTCTTACTTTACCCATATTCCTTTTTTTCCTTATAATCTCTTCCTACCCCTGTCCTGGCAACAGGGAAGAAACATGATGGGAATTTTGGAGACAGGGAAGCTGGGTTTGAGCCACTAGCAAAGTCACTTACTAATTTTGTGACCTTGGGCAAGTCACTTTTCCTTCAGCCTTAGTTTCTTTGTCGATAAAATGGAAGTGAATGCTTATTTATCCTACCAGTCTCACGGGGTTGTGGTGAGAACCAGATGAGATGCTTTAGGTGAAAGTACCATGGCAAGCTACATGAATATGAACTATTATTTGCCCTTTCTCCCAAACCTATATCACTTAGACTCTCCTCTGTGGTACTTTCTCCCCATGTCAAAGTCTTGAGGCTTTTAAAATGTTTTTAGTTAAGAACTCAGAAGGAATGCTGGTATGCATTTTAAAAAGTGCCCCACCCATTTTAACCCATCACCAGGGTCTCTTTGTCTAAGCAGGGGTGGGGAACTGTAGCCTCAAGGCCACAAGTAGCCCTCTAGATCCTCAAGTGTGGCCCTTGGACTGAATCCAAACTTCACAGAACAAATCCCCTTAATAAAAGGATTTGTTCTGTAAAACTAGACTCAGTCAAAAGGTTGCACCCAAGGACCTAAAAGGCCACAGGTTCCCCACCCCTGGAAACCCTTGAAATAAGGGGACGGTGAGCATGCAGTGGCAGAGTAGTTGGTAAGAAGAGGAAAGTGAAGCATAGCTGGTCCTACCTAGTTTTGAGGTGGGGGGCACATAAGGCCATTAGACAAAGGGAACCAGAGGAAGGAGGGGAAAGCATTTCATCTCCCAGGGCCTGCTTGGTCTCTGGTCTGAGGGTGCAGTGACTGGGAAGATGATTGGGGGGAATGGTCTTCAAGTTTAGGGGGATATTGGAGAAGGAATTCCTGGTTGGAACTGCCTCTAAGGTTTAAGATTTCATGATTCTTTGATTAGGTGATCCTGAAGGTCCCTCCCAGTTCTAATATTTTACAATTTGGTTCTGCCCTTCCCCAACAAAATCACAGTGATTAAGGCAACCTCCAAACATACCTGGATTCCTTACTTTAGCAGCAGCTAGGCACAACAAATTGTCAATACAGTAGAAGCTCTTGTCTATGTTAATTCAGTAATCTCCTATAATGAGTGGCTCTTAGGGCATTGTGGGAACTATAAAATTGAGAGCCATAAATTATTGATACCAGTCATAAGGAAGGAGGAGAAAGCATATTTTGCATTGTAGAAAAGCAAAGAGAGAGAGCACTTAACATAGTAGAACACTGGCTTTAAAATCAGAGGACAGGTGTTCAAATCTCAGATCTGCTCTTTTCTACCTGTGTAGACAAATAATTTTATCTCTATTAACCTCAGTTTCCTCATTTGTGAAATAGTTAGCATTTACATTGTGCTTTAAAGTTTGCAAAACACTTTATAAATACCTCATTTGATTCTCACAACAATCCTGAGAAGTAGATGATATTATTATCCCTATTTTTATAGGGATAATGAGGAAACTGACTAAAAAAAGGATAAGTGATTTGCTCAGGATTCCACAGCAAGTTAACAATCTAAAGCTGCATTGGGACTCAGGTCTTTTTGACTCCAATTCCAGCACTCCATCTATTAAAGATACCTAGATGATCTAAGGCTCCTCCAGCTTAAAAGCCCTATAACCATATTTCTACTTTTGTCTGTGTTTCCCCAGAACCTAACAAAGTACCAGCCACTTAATTGATGTTTAATAAAAGCTTGTTACTTGATTTGGGTACTAATCAAGAATAGAATTCAGGGTGAGTACTCTTGTTGGTGGGTTAGAATCTGGTACTGGGAGGCTGTGTGGTCTGTAGGGAGGGCCTTAGCTAATATTTCATATGGTGTATGTTCATGTTGCTTCCTGTATTAGAAATTAGAATTAGGAAAGCCCCTTGAGGGTAGAGACTATATCTCTTTTATCTTTGTAGCACAGTGCCTGGCATACAGTAAGCACTTAATAAGTGCTTATTACTTGATTAAGTCAATAGACCCTCCATGTCCCACTGGAAACACCCATTCTCTCTTTTTTGATCCCTCTGCCTCTAAAACATGAACTACTACTGTCCATCAAATTCTGGGCTTAACATCTGGGTTCCAGGAAGTCAGGGAAGGACTTATATTCTTTCAGAGCTGGGCCCAGGAAGCAGTATTTGCTAGGTCAGATACTGATTTTGTGTGTGTTTAAAAACATTTTATTTTTAGTCTGAAAAGCTCCATTTGACAATACTTGCAATAAAATGATCTTACAATTTCAGTAGTAGGCTGTGCTTTGATGCAGCTGTTTGCAAAGATTTTACAGCCCATCTGGCAGGCTTGGCATGGCCTTCAGGCATGTTCAAGGAGGAAAGGCTTTGCTCTCAGATACTACCAGCCTGTAACTGGTACTGTAAACCCACAGTTCACATCTCAGCCTTCTGGTTAATAAAATGGAGAGAGCTTGTAAAGCATAGGCTTTCCCTGCCGGGAGGATTTAACCTTAGAAGACTGGATCATGATCTAAGGCTGGTTTCTGTCCAAAGAGAAGCCTTTTGTAGCCATAAATCTCATTGTCCATGGTGTGTGTGTGTGTGTGTGTGTGTGTGTGTGTGTGTGTGTGTGTGTGGTGTGTTCATGGGATCATGCTCATAGATATAGAGCTGGAAGGAACCTCAGAGCTCATTTAGGACATCTTCTTTTACCGGTAAGGAAACTGAGGCTCACAGGAGTTAAGTTGTTTGCCTATAGTCACATAAGGCACTGAGCATCAGAAATGGGATTTGAACGCAGGTCCCCTGGTACACTTTCAGTGGAGAAAACTTTTATCATAATCTTGCAGCTTCTGTTCCAATCCACCCACTATTGGAGTTTGGAGGGGAGATAGACACAGACATTCCCCTTCAAGTAACTATAGTGTCACTAAATAAAGTTGTGTTACATGAATTTTTTGAAATGCTGATTGATCGTGAGAAGACAGTGTGTGGAGGAATGGGCATTGGTTATGGAGTCTGAGGCTTTGCTGTTTCTAGGAGGCAGTGTGACATGGTAGAGAGAATGAATTTTACTGGACGCTTATTAGCTAGGTGACTTGGGGCAAATCACTTAAACTCTCAGTCTCAGTTTCTTTAAAATGGAGATATGTATGCAAAGCATTTTTCAAATCTTGCTGTGTATTTTTTAAAAAATTGAACCTGTGATTTCTATGTAGAGAACTCCCAGTGAGGGAATTTCTTCTACCCAAGTAGCCTGTCCTCTGCAGCTCAGTCTTAGAGAGTTGTCTGGGACACACAGATTTTAAGTGACTTGCCCAGAGCCACACAACCAGTATTGATCAGAGATAGGTTTGGCCCTGGAGAGTTAGCTCTATCCACTCTACCATGACTTTTTAAAATTTGCAAACCCTAATGGCTAGTCAGTCAGTTAACAAGCATTTGTAAAGAGCTTATTATGTGTCAGGCACTGAGATTACCTCTGGAGTCATGAAAAAAGGTAAAAACACATTTCCTTCCCTCAAGGAGCTCATATAATGATTTTAATAACTATATACATATATATAGTTTAATAACTTAGCCTAAAAGGGCCAGGTCTCCCATTGCATCCTGGGCCATTTCCAATTGTTCTGATGAATATCTGGCCACTTAATCCAGATGGCTCTGGAGGATAAAGTGAGGCTGGTGACCTTGCACAGACATCCCTCACTTAAATCTAAATCAACTGCAAGTCATGTCATCATCTCCTTGTTGTCATGGTCCTCTTCGAGAACAAAGGACAAATACAAAAATAACCCTCAAGGGGCTCATATTATAATTCTAATAACTATATACAGATAATTATATATGTATAGTTTGATAATTATATGTTGTTCAGTTGTTTCAGTTATGTACGACTCTTTGTGACCCCATTTGAGGTTTTCTTGGCAAAGATACTAGAGTAGTTTGCCATTTCCTTCTCCAGCTCATTTTATAGCCGAGGAAACTAAGGCCAACAGGGTTCAGTGATTTGCCCAGTGTCACACAGCTAGTAAGTATCTGAGGCCAAATATCCACTTTGCTATCTAGCTGCTCCTATAACTATTTACATGTGAGTATATATGTATATACACATACAGATATATATATATATATGCATATATATAAATTCGAATAACTATATACATATAGTATACATATAAAATCTACTACATATATGTATGATTGCATATTAAACTGTATTAAACTGCAAATCTATTATGTACAATTAGCAATTCCTTTTAAATATATAATGAAATTATTATGTAAATTTCTTTTTGCCCCCTTTTTTCTTCCCTCTACCCCTCCCCCTGCTCTAGAGATGGCTACCATTAGACCAACAGAGGGTTCTAAAGTGCCTTCCTCTTCTGCCTAATTTCTACGTTCTTCTTATCCATGAAAGAAAGGCTAGTAGCAGCACATAGTGTCTTGGTTACATTGGTAAAGCTTGGAAATAAAAGTCTCCTGTTCAGTTTATCTTTACACCTGTAGGAATAAAGGCCTGAAAATAATTTTATGCTTTTTTTCTTCTTTCAATTATGATTGCATCAGCAAGAGTTCTGTTTGAAAATTGAGTTTTAAAAAATCAGGTAAGGAAAGTATGAGTACCACATTTGCCTCATGGTAGGGAGATGGAATGAGGTCCTTGGCTGCTGCCCAGAACCAGGTGTCCCTTTTATGTGTCTGGATGTCTACTTCTGTTGTATGAGTTTCTGAAACTGGAAAATCTGGGGGAAAAAGTTCTGAACATATATCAATGGGCACCAGGTGTTGCATGTAGAACCCAAGGCCAGAATGGACACCAGGGATTGTGATCCCCTCAACCCTTCAGGAAGCTTCTTGCCTCATTGGGAAGAAAGGATGAACATTCAGAAGAGAAAGGCATAGAGTCTGTTACAGAACAACATGGAAATAAATACCAAAGAAAACCAGGCACTGCAACTTTTACCCAGGGAATAGCACTAAAAACCAGATTTCAGTCCCTCTTTGCCAAAGAGAAAAAAAATCCCTTGACACTGTTATTCTAAATCTACAGTGACTACAGCAGAGATTGATGGTAACCATAAAATCTGGGGAAATATATGGCTGAGGGGAAAAGGACCAACAAATATTTTGTGCAGAATCTGCTCCATTTAGGGGAATGTCTCCTTCTAAACCCCCTCCCCCCAGCCCTTCTGAAGTCTGCCCCTCCCTTCTTGGAATTTGTCACTATGCCCTTTTCAGGGAGAAAGAAAGATTTAGCACATTGAACTAGGCATCGAGAGAGCCGAATAACATAGTTTTAGAGTTGTAAGGGAACTCAGAAGCCATTTGTTCCAACTCACTCATTTTTATAGATGCGCAAACTGAGGCCCTGAGAAGTAAATGACTTGGCCGAGGTCACTCAGATAGTAAGCAGAAGAGGTGAGTTCTTGTCTCAGGTTTGCCCTCAATTTAGTTACATGACTCTTAGACAAGTTGCTTTTCCAAAGAACGTTGGTTTTGGAGTTTAGTCATGGATTAAAATCCTAATCCTGTCATTTATTCTATGACTTTAGCCAAGTTTCAGCCTTCCTAACAGTCTCTTCATTTCTAAAATAATAATAATAACAACAATATTAAATGTAAAAGCATGATAATAGCTAACATTCATGTGGTGTTTCCTGTGTGCCAGGCACTATGCTAAGCACTTTACATTTGTTATCTCATTTGATCCTCACAATGGTCCTGGGAGGTAAGTGCTATTAATACCCACATTTTTTTATTCCCATTTTACAGATGAGCAGAGGCAGCTAGGTGGCAGTGGGGACAGAGTGACAGGCCTGGAATAAGGAAGATTCATCTTTCTGAATTAAAATCTGGCCTCAGACACTTACTAGCTGTGTGACCCTGGGTAAGTCACTTAACCCTGTTTGCCTCTTTTTCCTCATCTGCAAAATGAACTAGAGAAGTAAATGGCAAATTACGCCAGCATCTTTGCCAGAAAAACCCCAAATGGGGTCAGGAAGAATCAGACATGACTGAAACCAACAATAGATGATCAAACTGAGAAAAGGTTAAATGACCTACCCAGGGTAAACCAGTTGGTTAGTAGGTGTCTGTGGATGGATTCAAACTCAGATTTTTCTAACTCCAGGCCCAGTGCTTTATCCACTATACCATCTAGCTGCTTCTAAGGGAAGGGGTTAGGGTTGGGGGTGGTGGTGCTGTGAGGAGAGTGTTGTTCTAGATAGACTCCAAAGTTCCTTCCCACAGTGACTTCACTATTGGTAGAGCTGATCTAGTCATTCTGGAAAACAATTTGGAACTATATTAGAAAACTTACTCAGCTCTATGTGTCCTTTGATCCTATGCCATGACTTTTTTTTTAAAGCATATCCCTCAAAGAGCTCTAAAACAAATAGGTCCCGCATATTTAGAGCAGCCTGATAAAGAATTTAGTAAGAAACAGGGGAACCGATGCAGAGGAAAGTAAGCAGAAACAAGAAAGCAATTTTCCCAATTAGTATAGTAATATAAAAGAAAATTATACTGCAAGACATTAGAACTCTGATCAATACATGTGATCAACCTTGACTTCAGAAGACAGATGGTAGAACTTCCCTCCCTCCTCTTGGTACAGAGGTAGTACAGAGATTGCAGGTAAAGAATAAGGTTGTTAGATGTGGAACATGTCTTGGTTTATTTTGCCCAACTGGTTTTCTTTGTCTTTTGAGAGTAAGATGTCTAGAGAGATGAATTGGGAATCAGGGAGACCTGGGTTTAATTCCTACTTCTCCCTAGCTGCATGACTGATCCTGAAAAAAAAATCACTTATTCTCTAGGTATCCCCAGAAACTCTCTGATACTCTTAAATTGCAGAGAAGATGCTGATCTATATTGAAGGAGGAAGTTCCTCACTGGGAATGCCCACCAACAAGAGTTTGTAACTTGAGGTCCACAGATTCCCCGAAAGTCTACAAATAGATTTCAAGGGGTGGCTGAACATGGATGGGAAAAAAATTATATTTGTTTCAATATAGTCAGCTTCCTTTTGTATTTATTTATGGATTTAGAAATATCCTGAGGAATCTAAACATTTCACTAGACTGCCCAAGGAGCCTAAGTCACAAAAAATATTAAAGACCCATGCATTATACTAATGCAATCACAGTTTGGTCTGAAAAATTGTATTGATTCCAAGAGAAGGTTCTGTTGAACTGTGTATGACTATATAATGGTGTCATTTTAAAAAAAATCATCAATTAAAAAATTACCCATGACCTTTTAATAATCCTCTGTGAAATTAAGGGGGCAGTACTATCTGATCTGGAGGGCCCTTTCTATCTCTAAAGATCTCCTCTATAACTCCCAATGTCCTGGGCCAGGGCAGGGATTCATGTAAACTAGGGAGCTTTGTCTATAGCCTGGACTTTCTCTGAGATCATAGAATTGTCAGAATGAGGGTCAGTGGCTGCAAACAGGCAAGAGAAATGGGAGGCCGGATTCCTTGTGAAAGCCTCCAAACCCACAGGCAGCAGTCCAGAGAAAGATACCCCAAGTGGCATATGTTTCAGTCCTGGAAGTAGGACCAAGGGATGTCAAGGCGGAAAAGAGACCAAGAACAGAAAGTGAAAGCAGACCTGAGAGGTGTCTAATGAGTAATTTCAAGTCACAGGGGCAGGCACTGTCCAAAGGAGAAGTTGGAGTTTCTTAGATTCCCAGCAAATGCTCCTGGCAGGGTTCTGTACTGGAAGCAGTCCCTTTCTTACTGTGGGTGGACACTGTACTGTTACTACACACACACACACACACACACACACACACACACACACACACACACACACATACACACGTGTGTGTATATATATACATATATATAATATATATATATAACATATATAGAATGTATACACAAGGAATATATGATAGTTTGGAGAGAGAGGGCACTAGCAGCTTTGAAGAACGAGGAGACTAGAAAGGCTTCTTATAGAAAGTGGTGCTTCAGCTGAGACTTTAAGAAGACCAAGGGTTTCTGAGAGCTGAAGGCCCAGGAGGGAGTGTGTTCTAGGCAGGAGGTATGACCTGTGCAAAGGTATGAAGAGGGGAGATGGAGAGTTGTGTACACAGAATGAGTTCTTAGGAAAGGACTACTTCCCATTACAGTGAGAACCATTAGGTCAATGACCTAATAACTTGAGACTCTATGGGAAGCTAGACTTAGAGTCTAGAATAGAGACAGGTATGGAATATTAATTGGACCCAATGAGTCCTTACAATTCTTTAAATAGGCTAGGAACTAAAACCTGTTGACAGGTGGCATTTGGTGGGAGATGCTAGAAGAGGCTGGTTGGTGAACCACCTGTGAGTGATTGGATAGAACTCAAGGTTTAAAATAGCACAGTCAGTGAAAGCCTGGAGGCTGGGCTTTGGTTGGTCTAATATGGTAGTTAGAGATGAAAGAGTTAAGCTTTTAAAAAAATAACTTTTTTTCAGTTAACAAGCAAAACCCTTGTTTTTTAAAAATATCATTTTATTTCTCCCCAATTACTTTACAAAATTTTTATTTTTACAAAACAAATATATTTTTTAAAGTTTTGAGTCCTAAATTTTTTCTATCCTTTCCTTCCCTCTCTCTTCCTGAGATGGTAAGCAATCTGATATAGGTTATATGTGTGCAGTCATATAAAACATTTCCATGTTAGTCATTTTGTGCAAGAAGGCTCAAAATAAAGGAAGAAAGGAAGAAAAGAAGGAATAAAGAGAAAGAAAAAGAAAGATAGTATGCTTCAGTCTGTATTCAGACAACATCAGTAATTTCTCTGGAGGTGGATGGCATTTTTTTTTGAGGGGGGAAGGCAAGGCAGTTGGGGTTAAGTGACTTGCCCAAGGTCACATGGGTAGTTTTTGTGTTAAATATCAAGTATCGGAGGCTGGATTGAAACTCAAGTCCTCCTGACTTCAGGGCTAGTGCTCTATTCACTGCACCACCTGGCTGCCCCGGTGGATGGGATTTTCCATCATGAGTCCTTTTGGATTGTCTTAGATCATTGTATTGCTGAGAATGGCTAAGTCATTCACAATTCTTCATTGTGTAATATTGCTGTTACTGAGTATAAAGTTCTCCTAGTTCTGCTCACTTCACTTTATATTAGTTCATGGGAGTCTTTCCAGGTTTTTCTGAAATCTACCCGCTCCTCATTTCTTATAGCACAATAGTATTCCATTACATTCATAAAGCACAGCTTGTTCAGCCACTCCCCAGTTGATGGGCATCCCCTCAATTTCTAGTTCTTTGCCACCACAAAAAGAGCTCAAGCAAAACCCTTGTAATGGATATGTATCCAAAATTTTATGTTTTAGGGGTGGCTAGGTGGTGCAGTGAATAGAGCATTGGCCCTGGAGTCAGGAGGACCTGAGTTCAAATCTGGCCTCAGACACTCTAGCCGTGTGACTTTGGACAAGTCATTTAACCTCAATTGCCCTCCAAAAAAAAAAAAAACCAAAATAAAAATTTTATGTTTTATTCTCATTCCAAGTCCATTGCCTTTCTGTTAGAAGGTGAGTTAGTGGGAGCTTTCATTGGTTCTTTGGAATGAATTGGTGCTTGGTCATTGCATTGATCAGAATACTGAAGACACAAAGGAACTTGGTTAGCATGCTTCACTTTAGGGAAGAACCTGATATTTCTATCCCTAGGGAGAAGGTTAGGCTCCTAACACCCTTAGACAAAGACTGGTTCAGAGGAACATAGTTTTCTAGTTGGAAAGAACCTTAGGGATCATTCAGTCCACCCTGCTCATTTTACAGATGAAGAAATAGAAGCCCAGAGAGGTCTGGTGACTTGCCCATGATCACAAAGTTATTAAACATTTGCAGAAGGATTCAAACTCTGACCTTTCAGACTCTAAGTCCAAGACTCTATATTATACACTATACATGCATGCATGTGTGTATATATGCACACACACATATACTATATACTGTACACCACCAGGGGTGGGGAACCTTCAGCTTTGAGGCCACATGTGGCCCTCTAGGTTCTCAAGTGTGGCCCTTTGACTGAATCCAATTCAATTGAGGACCTAGAAGGCCACATGTGGCTTCAAGGCTGCAGGTTCCCCACCCCTGCATTCTACTATTCAGTCTCAAGGCAGAGAAACTCTAGAGACAAGATCAGAGGATTAGAGATGGAAGAGACCTAGAGGTCATTTAATCCAGAGGTGTCAGATACAAGGCCAGATCCTAAGTGAGGCCTGAACCAGATTAAAAGGTAATTGGGAAATATTTAACAAAAGAAATAAAAATGCAATAGAACATAAATTTAATCTGTGGTTTCTAAGTCAATATGTGGCCTGCAAGGAATCCTTATATACAGTTAGTGCCCCTCCTTTTCTAGTTGAGTTTGACACCACTCATCTAGTCCAATTCTTCTGCCCTTTTACAGGTGAGGAAACTGAGGCCTAGGGAGGGAAGATGAGTTGACTAAAGTTATGCAGGTAGCAATTAGGAGAGCCATGATTCTAACCCAAACGTGACTCCAAATGTTGCATGTTCTTTTAACCAACCACAGAGCCTCAGGTCAGATGGGGATGAAGATTGCTGTAATGCTGCTAATTCAGCAATTTGATTGTTTCTGCCCCTCATTCTATTGTGGTCCCACTTCTTCACTTAATTTGCAACTAAAGCTTTTAAACTGGTTGGCATGCCTCCACTGAATTAAGGAGAAGAAGCTTTGCCAATGTCTGGCCCAGGGCTTCTAGGGGAACATTTCAAAATTATTGTGGGGTTCTGGTAGAGTGGGAAGGAGAGAGGGAAGATTGTCTTGATTTTATTTTTTATGCAAGAATTTTATTTCTGAGCTGACAAGCTACCCAGATTAAGACAGACTGAAGGGTGCTTCCTCCTTACTTCTGCCTCTTAGAATCTCTTACCCTTTTCAAAATTCAGCTTAATTACCACTTCCTACATTAGATCTTTACTGATTCCTCACCCCCAAAGCACCTAGCATTTGTTTCTTATGTACTTACTTATGTTTGAGGCAGGTGGGTGGTGCAGTGGATAGAGCATAAGACTTGGAGGCAGGAAAGCTTGAGTTCAAATCCTCAAATACTTGTTAGCCGTGTTAGCCAGTCACTGAAACTTTCTCAGTCTCAGTTTCCTCTTCTGTAAAGCGGGCAATAAGAATAGGATCAGATGAGATGCTTTTGTTTTTCTTTAGTCATTTGTTATATCTGACTGTGACCCCAGTTGGGGTTTTCTTGGCAAAGATACTGGAGTGGTTTGCCATTTCCTTCTCCAGCTCTTTTTGCAGATGAAGAAACTGAGGTAAACAGGGTTAAGTAACTTGTCCAGTGTCACACAGCTAGTAAATGTCTGAGGCTAGATTTGAACTCAGGTCTTTCTGACTTTAGGCCTGGAACTCTATCCCTTAACTGCCCACCAAATAAGATAACACTCGGAAAGTGCCTTGTAAACCTTTGTTAGGTAAATGCTAGTTATTGTTACATATCCCTGTTCTCTTTCTGTCTTTCTCCATCTCTCTGTCTCTGTCTCTCTCTGTGTCTCTTTCCTCCCCCTCCTCACCCCCCATAGAATGGAAAGTCCTCGAAGGCAGGGACTGATTCACTTTGGATTATAAATTTCCAAGTTTACTTAGCATCCTGCCTAGTATTTGTAGTTACTTACATGTTTGTGGCATGATGGGGGTTTTGCAGATCACCTGTGATGGGTCTTCTAGGCCTATTGGAGCCAAGTCACTAGAGCCTCAGGAAAAGCTGGAATTGGGAAGCCTAATAGCTTCTGACTCCTCTCTATTCCCACCCACCCTTATTTCTCCATAGATTCAAGGACATTAACCATATATTTCTTTCCTGTTCTCTCTCACCCTCCTACGCCCATTCCAGTCACTCTCCCAAATGTATTCCAGACTGACATGGCACAGAGACTTAGCTTGCCAGGCAGTCCTCTACTGACCCTATTGTTCATCTCCTGCTGTCAGAATGGATGAGGCTTTGGAGCTCAGTCAGGGCTGCATGGCCCAGATCCTGGTCCCTGGGAAGGAGAACTGAGAGCCACTGGATTGTTCCTGCCAATTATTCAGGGAGATGTCCTTTGGGGGGAGCCTGGGGCATGGTGTTTTTCAGGCAGAGAAGATAATACTGTTTGAGGGGGCATGAATGAGAGGACTGGGTTCAAATATCCATGTTCAATTTAGTGCTCTGGCTGTGCCCTGATACAAAGTCACAGAAAAAAAAGGAGACCCTAGTTATCTGCAACGGAACCTCTCTTTAAACTCTGCTTCTCTGAAATGATTTTTTTTAAAGTCCCAGAAACATCTTTCTTTTCCTGCCCTTGCTAATATGGATTGTGTTTTAACACGTGTTTCTGGTTTATTGGGTAATGTTCCAATAAGTAAATGCAAATTACTAATAATGGCCTTTTACAATTTGAAACACGACGTTAGCAGAATTCAACTCTTCCACTAAATGCACACACTTGTGAGTCATGGCAGGAACGGGCTGCCTAGTTTGTGTGGGATGATACCGATAGTAAAAAACACAAACACAAATAAAGAACACCTTTTGTCTTCTCTGGGTTCTACCTGTAATAAACTTGCTGTGTGACCTTGGGCAGCTCACTTCTCTGGGCTTCAGTTCCCTCTAATTGAGCTCTATGGTCCGTTCTCAGTTCTGAAACACCATGGTTCTGAGATCTAAAGGGCACAGACCAAACCTCCAAATGTGTCATTGGAAACACATGGATTCGCCTTTTTAGGTGGAAAATTACATTAGTAGATTCTGACCTCTAAACTAAGCCCAACTGTGTGTGTCGGAGTCCCGGGTTCTCAGCCCCATCCCTGAGGCTGAGCCAATATTGGTCGGGGAGCTCAGGGGACGCATGCTTGCACTCGCATGTGTCTCATATTAACGTTATTTTCTTAATGGCCACAATATTAAAAGCTACCCACTTTGCTATTAAGTTACCCCACTTAGGATAATTTACACATGAATATCGGCTCCAGCCCATGAATCCTGGTTTTGTTTTTGTACCTTCTCCTTCCAGGTCCTCCCCCAGCCCAACCCCTGTTTACTGCAGGCAACCCAAATAACATCAATCAATCACAGCCTCATTTTTAGATGATTGGAGACCCATTATGAACTCCTTGCCTTTTTTTTTTTTTTTTGATTGCTTGTTTTTTTCATCCCCTAAAGCTCACTGTGTTCCTTTAGCAGTTTCATGCTGGTGCTGTCTCCACGTGGGATTCATGAAGAGGACTGAGACATTTGTGGGCAGGATTTGGATGAGAACAGAAACACACATGGAAAACAAATGAGCAAGAGGGAAAGCTGTTTTTTTTTTTTTTGCTAATGGCCACTTGGCCTGTAGCTGGAATTCAGACAGATTCTTAATCGCAAGTAAATTATGCCTGTAGTGATAGCTCCCTTTGCTGGAGTCCCATACCACCACCAAATGGCGGCTGGGACCTTGCTGCCAAATTGAATTGTTCATCCTTTGATTTCTCCCTGAAAGAAAGTATTCATTTTCAATTCAGGCTTCTCTAAATATTTGATCATAATTGAGGGTAATGGGAAAACAGATACCACTTGCAAATCTCCCCCCAAAGGACTTATGTATCTATTTCCCAAATTTTCCATACCAGGCATTATTTTCAGAATTATGTGATGCTGTCATTTCCTTATCCTCCTATTTTCCCCAGGATGATTTTCTAGTTGTCTCAAGAGGACTGAGTGAAGGGTGAAGGGTTTAGGGAGTTGTTTGGTAGTTTGGTCATTTGACAATACTGAACAGTTTGGCCAATCACTGTTCCATTAAATTCTCCCTTTCTAGAAAAAAAAAAGACTAAAACAAAAATGATTGTTGCTTGTACATAGTAGGTCCTTAGAATATGCTTGTTGAAGTGTCTTTATATAGACACAGGCTCCATTAGGAACCTGATACGAGGAGATTGAAGTTGAAGGGAGTTTCTTTGAAACTGAGTATGCAGGAGCACAGATAAATACACCCCCTCTGAGATACACACTACGCGTCCATCTATGAATTTATATGAGCAGACAAGCACCAGATATAGCCAGGGGATTGGGCGGTATATAAATTGTATGTTCTAGGTATAAGATTTATTCAAAAGACTCTGTGCTATGTAATTTCATCCATGTGGGTATTCCCTACCACAGAGTATTCATCCATACCATAGCAGTTTATGCCACTCCTGTCCATGTTCACCACAAGAGTCAAAATTCTGGGGGCCTTCCTCAGTTTCTCTTGACATTCTATGGATGCCACTGGAGCACAAAGCTGTCCATTAGTATTCCTTTCTCTTGCCGTGGGACCAGTCCTTCATTAATGATTGTTTCTGTGAGGGCATCCTTAACTCCACTTCCTCATACTTCCTCACTTGAAATATGTTGCTACCTGCTCACTCCCATCATGTGCCTTTCCATTTACCCTGAGTGATACGTATTTTAATTCTCTAGGAACTGTAGTGTCTGTGTCTGTGTCTGTGTCTGTGTATATGTGTGTATTGTAAATGTGTATTTATGAATGTATATGTATGTCTAGGCATGTGTATGTATTTGTCTATATGTATATATGGATATGCCTGTGCATGCATGTGTATATGTAGGTATCTGAACATTAATATATTTGTATATATGTAAATGCACATGTATGTACACACATATAGATATGTAGATGCCTGCATATCTATGTGTTTGCATAGATTTAAATAGATGTCTAACATATATAAATATATGTATATATGCATTGTGTATATGTATTCATATGTATGTATAGGCATGTAACAGCATATATGTGTATATCTTTTGATATGTATAAAAGTGTATTTGCATAAATGTGTATGTATGTGTATATATATGTACCAATGTGTGTGCATATGTATGTCTATGCACTATATATGTATTCATATATATGTGTATGTACCTAACTGCATATATCTATAAACATGTATATGTATATTTGTGTATCTGAGCATATGTATGTGTATGTAGCTGTATATATGTGTATGCATATATGTATATATATATGTATGAATATATGTATATTAGAAATATGGGCAACTATTGGTGGTGCAGTGGATACAACCCCCCCCTCGCCCCCAACTAAGCCTCCCAAGCTTGGGGTCAGGAAGACTTATCATACCTCAGACACTATCTGTGTGACTCCGAGTAAGTTATTTAACCCTGTATGCCTCAGTTTTATCATCTGTAAAATGAACTGGGGGAAGGAAATGGCAAACCACCATAGTATCTTTGCTAAGAAAATCCCAAATGGGGTCATGAAGAGTTGGACATGACTGAAACTACTGAACAATAACATGTATGACTACCTTAAACCCATCCCTACCCCCTGCCACTCCCCGCTCACCCTTCCTCCCTTCCAAGATCCCCAGAAGTAGCTGGCAGGAGTGAAAACAATCATCTCCTAAAGAGAACCCAACATGTTTTCATATGGATCTGCAGAAAAATATTGCCATGTTTTCTTTGTGAATTTGTCCTACAGAGCTGCAGATGGAATTTCCATGCATGTGGGGACCTTCAGGTTAAGAAATTTATGTTATTACAGATTAAATGATTGGTCAATTAATTATGTAAGGAGAAAATTAGAGTGGATTATGGGATCGTTCAAATTACAATACATATTTATAAACAATCATTTCTCACCAAATGCTATTCATTTGAGGGCAATGAAAAACCTGGAACAAAGGAGTTGATGGCTCCATTGTTCCAAAGCTAAATGATATATCTATTGGTGGGGGGAGAGGTATGGGGCCAAATTCTTTATAGGAATATCAGAGTGTAGCAATTAAAATAAATGTGATTTTCCAGATCAAGAAAACTTCTGCCTGTTAATTACTCCATGGCACCTCTCCTAGTCATAGGAGTTTCCCTCGCAGCTGTTTTTGTTTCGCTACATACTGAAATCCCCGGAGTTTGCTGGCCTGGGATTTGACATCAAGATAGTTTCTCTGAAAAGCAGGCTAGTTAGCCAGGGTTTATCATGTGTATAGATGAACTCTAAGTGGCAGGCTCACCAGCCCCATTCTCTGGCCATGTGAATGGCTCTCTCAATGTGTTTCCAATGAAGATAATTTATTGGTGTATACTTCTTTTGCTGAAGTCTGTTGTTTTGCTGGCATATGTACAAGAGCCGACATGGCTGTGCGTTCAGGTCCCAGATTCTGCCCTGTACACTTTGGGTAGTCTTGGCAGAAACTCAGGCCAAGGAGCAAGTGTAGGTTTGGGGAGAATGAGGCCAGTGAAGTTGCACCAAATGGACCTCTAATAAAGTGACTGAAGGGCTCCTCTTTAATTCTTTCTCTTATAGAAATCAATTGGAAATATTTTCTCCTTGTCTACCAGTTGGTTGTCTCTTCCATAATCACTTGCTAAGATTGCTTAATATAACATTGATTTGGGTTGTTCAATTGGCTATTGGGAGTTCAGATGACTGGGAATTACAGAACATTCCAACCTCACGTTTCATGTTACATTAAGAGAAAACATTTTTTAAAAAAAATGCATATTATTAATGACACAATAAAATCTCATTAGTGGGTGGAGTGATAAATGTGGTTTATCTGACATTAAACAGAAATTGGCATCTTGAGGTAAGTATCAAGATTCAGTGATCTCAGACACTGATATTGAACAAGCAGAGGCCAGAAGCAATCCACTATTGATTAGCCAGTGGAAGTAATTATATTTGCCACTCGTTTTATTGGGTGGGGCAGAAGGTGAGGTAGTTCTCCTTTGGAGTTTAGAGGGAGCAATCCACAAAGGTGCTGTCAGTAAATCTCCCCTTCCTTCTCATCCTACCCCCAGCCCCCAGCCAATATGATTTTTCTTTTAATGTCAATAGATTTCATGTGAGCTCCCTTTTAGTCTGGAGAATTATTCAGAAATGCAGCATATGCAGGAAGGTTCTTGTAGTCTTGCTTGGCCATTTAATGAAGATGCTTGTGTTTGTTTGCTTGTGTTTGTTTTACCTCCCCCTATTTGAGTTAAGACCAGGGCAAATCTTTGCATTTAATTTCACCTTTGGCCCTTGCCTTATTCTCCCATGGGCTGTAGAGAGGAAAGAATAAACTCTCAGCTTTTTTTTTTATCCCTGGTACCTTTTCACAGCAAAAAAGAAAGTTCTGAAGCTAGGGTACAGAAATAGAGTGCTTGGCTTGGAGTCAGGGAGACCCAATTTCAAACATAGCTTCAGACACTTATTCACCATGTGACTCTGGGAAAGTTACTTAATCTTTCTGCCTCCATTTCCTCAGCTGCAAAATGGAGATGATAACAGTGCCTCTCTCAGGGTTGTTGTGAAGCTCAATGAGACAATATCTGTAAAGCTCTTAGTACATAGTAGGTACTTAATAAATGCTTATTCCCTTCCCTCAGGATTAGGATCTACTGCCTCACTACCAAATGACTCAGTTCTGCTGTGAAGGTAATTGTTGTCCCCTCTTCCCGTTAGTGACTCTTCCTTTTCTGAAAATTTTAGCCTCTCATCCAGAATTCATTTCTCATCTCATGGTTGAAAGGACTTCCTACTCATGGTCAA
This sequence comes from Gymnobelideus leadbeateri, assembly GCA_011680675.1. NCBI lineage: Eukaryota > Metazoa > Chordata > Mammalia > Diprotodontia > Petauridae > Gymnobelideus > Gymnobelideus leadbeateri. The sequence continues at coordinate 795,181 of WOXC01011497.1, read as the reverse complement.
ATGAGACTTTTTTAGAAACCGAGCTGCTGGCAATGGATAATAAAGACATTCCTTTGTACTTGGGATAAGGCTTTATTTATGTTTCCCAAAGACAGATGTTTTCTGACTATTACAAGGGAATTTCATGAGAAGAGAAGAAATGCATCATAGTGAAATTTTGCTGCCTGGAGCACCCACAAAATGAGGTGGTGAAAGCCCTCTTACTAGCATGAGTTGATGTATTAACTTAGTCAAATCATTCAGTTTCCTGATCTGGGGCCTTCTCTGGCAGGTCCCTAACCACAGTCACACATCCAATGTACCATAAGTAACCAAGCAAAAATGTAATATGATGCTTTTTAAAAGGGAAAATCCAGGTAGATAAGGGGCGTATAATAGCCCCAAAAGTTTGGATTTGGAAGACCAAATGTCTCAAGATGGGGATCCCTATCAAGAATGTCTTGTCTTTAATCCTATGGAGTTGGAACTTAAGGTTACCAGCACAGAGCTTTCTATGTATTTGCATACTATTTAAAATTCAGGGAAGAGGTGGTAGAATTTGTGTTAAGAAGAACTGAGTTCAAATATTGCTGCAGTAATTTACAAGCTGTGTGACTAAGAGCAAATCACAATCTCAGTTTCCTGAGAATCAGATGGGACAATATTAGTGCTATTTAAAATACATAAAGTATTTTATACACATTAAGGTACTACATAGATGCTAGCAAATAAGATCATCTTCCATTCTGAACCTATTCCTCCCCTACCTAGAGAGCCATTCCTTATAGAGAATAAAACAGAAAGATGAAAAGTATTTCAGCAAAAACCAACCAACACATCAGCCATGTCTGAGAGTATATGCAATATTCCACACCCATAATTTCCCATTGCTACAAAGGAGGAAGCACATTTTCTTAATTCTACTCTGGAACTAAACTTGGCCTTTATAATTATACACAGTTTTCAATTTAGTGTGGTTTTTTCATGGTTCTTTCCATTTACATTGTTGTAGATATTATGTATATTGTTTTCTTAATTCTGTTTTCTTCACTCAGCATCAGTTCATATCAGTTTTCTCACGCTTCTCTGAATATTTTTATTCATAATTTCTTATGACATAGTCATATTACATTACATTTATGTGCTGTGATATCTTTAACCATTTCCCCAATCAATCCCCTCCCTTTCTTTTTAGCATTTTGTCTCAAGACAATTTTCAGGAATAGGGAATTGTTGTCTTCACAGGGAGCTATCTTCACTGGGAGAAGTATGTATCAGCCTGGGTCTTGCAAGATTCTTCCTTCTCTAAGATAATGGACTAGTCTGGGTGAGATATATGGTTCTAATGAAAAAGGACTGTATGGAAGAGAGGGAGGCAATTTTTTCTTCCCCATAGGGGTTTCACGTCTCTACTTTCCATTTAGCCAACCTGGTCACTATAGATTTGCCTGATGTTGATTCCTAGGAAGACAATATGACAGAGGAGATAGCTCTCTAAGTGAGCTGATCATTGTCTATGATATGTATGATATGTGGAACATAAAAGGGAAAACTAGCCATCATGATAAAAATAGGTGGTCATTGTAGGCTTCAGAGACCAGGACTTACATCCTATGTGAGACCAGTGTCCCAGTCAGGAATAAGGATAGGGATACACCATTAGCCTTGGGTTTTGGGGATCAGGCCTGAGGCTGAGGATGACCGTAAGGGTAGAACCCAACTTAAATCTTCCAGTTGTTGGTGAACCCTAGTCTAAACATTTTTCTTTTATGTACACAGGGAACTCATGACATTTCCCATGTATTTCAGAAGTTCCCAGGCTCCTTTTTTTGTACCCTACCTTCTACCATTTGCCAAATAAATAAAATTAAAGTTCAAATTCCACTCACGAAATGATGATCCCTTATTTTGTACATGAAATGAACTCTTTGTACCCAGAAGTAGTTGTGAATGTTGTTAATTGCAGGCTTTGGAAATTACAGGCAGGAGATTGATAATGACTTCAACCCAATGGAATTGGACAGAGGCCCTCCCTCATTAAGGTGAGACTGGTCATTTCAGCCTTAATGGCTGATAAAGGAGTGAAACTGGGGTCAGAGCTTCCCGATATGTGATTAGTTTAAATGGCCAGGCAGAAACACAACAGCAAATATTTGAAGGGGGTGGAGAGAGATGGGAGGGGGTGAGGCAGAGAGAAAAACGGACCTCCTCCTCACCTTCCCTCTACCCCCACTAGCTCCAAAAGCAGAAGAACAAAGACAGCTAACTGCTGCTTTGGTGATTTATGGTCCTCCAAAGCTAATCTAGAAATTACTTCAGCATTGATTAACACTGACATTTCATGTCAGTAAATCTCAATAGCAACTTAAAAATGGGGACTGCACTTGAGAAGCACCTGCCAGAGAGAGCCAGGGCAACCTAGAGAGTGATTTAAACCATAGTCAGACCCAGCATCAAGCTGGACTCTCTCTGGCCCTGCTAATAAATGTTGCCATTCTCTGCCAACAATGTAGAGTCCCTCCCTCTTCCAGCCTACAGATGGAAAGAGATTTCTCCCTTCCTTTCCGGGGCTATGGAAGCATCACTAGGAAAACATGTCAGACCTGCATTAGCACTGGTGGTAAAAGGAACTCAGATAGAGGAAGCAGATAAATATCAGTTGTTGGGAGGCTTTGTTTTCTCACATGATATATGGTTCCGGAGGAGCAGTTAGAAAACAAATTATTGTGTCTTCACCACGGGCAGGTCTTTTAGCTGCACGGACCAGAAAGATGAAATGTCGTAGATTAGCAGTTAGCTCACAATAGGGCTGGGCTACAGGAAAAGTGGCCTAAGTTTATCTATTGTTAAGTGATATAATTTATCGTCTTCAAGGGTTAAGGAGCAATTTCAGTCCTTTCCTACTTTTTGAAGCAGAGATTTATAAGAGCATCCCCAGATTTAGACTCAAAGGTAGTACTTGCCGAAATCTCCCCTGCCCCAAAGGCTGAGAGATACTTGGTATGTGTCGGAAGCCAAGTCATCGAGGGAGCTAATTTGAGGCTTGCCTCTAAAACTATATTTGCTTTCTGAGTGCATGGCCAGCTTTCATTCGGGCTGGGATCAGCTGACAGCTATGCAAGTTGGTAGATAGGAGTAATTGAATATAGATAACCTTGATTGTTGACCTACCCAGAGCCATCACTGGCTGGTCCCCATTGTTTCTGGTTTTTTTGCTGGTTGATACCAAACTGCTGCTGGATGAATATATGTATTAAGATTCCACTGCCCTGGGAATTGCTTATCATTTGTGGGTGTATCCTGTGAGAAGTTCCTCTTTACTTGATTTAGAGAGCTGGGATTGATTTAGAGAGCCACTAGTGTGGGTTAGTAGTTGGCATTAGCAGTAGAGAGTAGGATTGGATGAGTTTATTAATTAAAAAGGGGAATTGTGCTTTTTGCTTTGAAAAAATCGATTCTGTTGTTGGTAGAACTATTCACCTCATGAGGCTGTTTTATGATATTGTAGCTATATTGAGTGCTTTCCAACAAATATTGAGCCAATCTTAATAGTTATCAGCTTTAGTTTAAAAATCAAGGAAGGCTAAATAGCTGCACATTGCCATCACCATAAAGTTTCTCTCTTTTAAGGAAGGAGAGAATTCAGAGAAATTAAGAGGGTATTCTAGGAAATATGTATATTTGAGTAAAGATGGAAAAAGTCTAAAAAACAAAGGTGGTGCTATATAAATGCCAATGATTATTATGCTTCAACTATCATTATTTCATGTGAAAAAAATGGGATAATGATACTGGAAAATAGACTGAACAGACCTTAGAGGTAGAGACACATTTGGGACCTCTATGGATTTGGGGGATACGTACAACAGGCATAGATATATAGTCTGTTCAGTCATTTCACTTGGGTCATATGAGGTTTTCTTGGCGAAGATACAGGAGTAGTTTCCATTTCCTACTTTAGTTCATTTTGTGGATGAGGAAGCTGAGGCAAACAGAGTCGCACAGACTTGCCCAGGGCCACACAGATAGTGAGTGTCTGAGGTAGGATTTGAATTCAGGGAGATAAGCCTTCCGGAGTCTAGGTCAGTACTCTGTCCACTATGGTGCCTAGTTGCCCATGGTATATAGTAGGAAAATAATAAATATCTTCACAAGGTTATTGTGGGGAAAACTTTGTTTAAACCTTTAAAGCACACTGGCTCCTACTCTGAGAAAGTATGACTTAGAAAGAGACTGGGAGATTATCTAAGGAGTTCATTCTTTGCAGTGTATTTACAAGGGCTGAACCATAAGCCTTTACTAGCTGAGAGAACTTGGTTAAATCCCTTAGCCTCTCTCAGTTTTCTCATCTGTAGAATGGAAGAGAATAATAAGCATTTATTAAGCACCTCCTGTATGCCAGGTACTATACTAAGCACTTTACAAATATTACTTCATTTGACCTTCACAAAACCCTCAGGGATTAATACAACTTGTCCTATTCTGACTCACAGAGTAGTTGGGGAAAATGCTTTGCAAGCATAAAGCATAATAAAAATTTGAGTCTCTTTTGTTATTATTATTGTATTATTTTGTTTCCCTAAGTAGACTGGAGGGGAGCTTTGTGACAGGGATACATTTGAATCCTTTTTTGGAGAGTGTGTTGGAGCCAGCTGGAACCAGCTCTTGAGAGCTGATTGTTATCATTTCAGTGTAAGCATTTACACCTTGGAAATTAGTAAATACTACAAATAAGGGCTTGATTTATTATTTTGCTGATCATCTAGACTTAAGAAAGTGATGGTGAAAATGCTCATAATACAGATTGAATTGAAAGATGTGACCAATATTTTTTTTGTAGAGCTGGTTGTTAAACATTTACTACTCCACCCCTGACTCTCTGTATTATCCCTGACAGGGAGAACAAGTGCACACATTCTCTGACACATGGTCAGAGAATGACAATGGGAATAGACTGAGTTTTTAGTCCTCTTCTTCTGCTGAATTCCAGATCTTGAGCTGGACTTGAGCTAGGGAATAGAAGGGGCCAAACCAATGTCTCACGGGGGGCTTCACCCCTGGGAGATGAGAAGGTAGGACAGATGCCTGTGAAAGAATAGTCAGGTATTGCCTCTGACAGAATAGAGAGGAGCTGACTAACAGGAACCAAAGATGATTCCGAGGTTCTGAGCTTTTGAAATGGTGAGGGAGGGAGTCTCACTGCATTCTCTCATCGCCAAGTGACTGTGAGTGACTGCTCAGTTGAGGGGATGAGCCTTTGATGCTTTCAACATCAGAGCAGCTCTTCATCCCTAGAAGGAAGGTTCAGGTTAGTCAGCCAGGGCAAATAGCTCAAGGGAAATTTCTTTTTCCCTTTGTTGGCTATACTCCTTTCATCTGCTGTGAAGGCACACACCTCCATCTACACACTGGGAGTAAATGAAACCTTCTGTCTCTCAGCCCCATCATCCTGGCTTGGGTACCACACTGATGGGATGTCGCCTACCCTTTAAAGGCAATGGCCTTGCATGGTAGTATGAAATAGACTTCATTGCAGTTCCCCCCACCATCAGTTAAAAAAAAAGACAAAACAAAACTTTGAGGTGCCTCTTGCTACAAGGTGATCTGCACTGGGGGAAGGGAGATGGGTAGGGACAGAGATCTCCCCAGTGGTATCTGCATAGTTGCTGCTGTGGGTGCTCCAGTTGTACTTGAAAATGCCTTGAGAGGCTTACACATGGGGCAGAAGAGAACAAGAGGCAGACAACGAGTATTTATGTACATATTTACTATGTGCTAAGCGCTGAGCAAAGGACTGGAAATACAAAGTCAATTTAATAGCCCCCATTTCTATTTGAGTTTGATACCTCTGCTTCATAGCATTGAAAAATTAAGTGACTTGCCTAGAGTCCCAAAGCCACAATGTGCTGTGGGACACAGGAGATTTTAGGCCAATTCTCTATACAGTGCTATCGCTTCCTCTGGCATAAGTAGACTGCATTATATTACCAATGATACCTTGCATGTGAGAAGTAAAATAAAAGAAATTATCAGGAAGATAGACAGAAAAGCATTGAATTCCTCATGCTTTGGAAGGGCTAATAGGTGAACAGTTCAGAGGCTGAAATATTAAAAGTATGCAGAAGAAAGTTTCCAAAGCATCTGGTGGCTCCCCTCTGGGGGATTTAGAGAAAGACATGGACTAGACTCCCCAAAGATGGGAAAGAGGGATGGGACCATGATCTCTAGCAGTTCTTGGATCATCCAGGCAGATGACAAAATCTAGAATCTAGGAGACTGGGTGTATGAGACCATGAGGGTGGTGGATGAAATGTCAAAGTGAGCTTGATCTTGAGGGCCAGTGCTGCTTGCCATCTGGCCTGCTTTATGCTTCCTGCTGGGTGTGGGTAATCTATGTCCCCAGGTATGAGCAAGAAGTAATTGTGATTAGTTGCTGAATGACTGTAGGTGTGGCTTGATCCCTGTTGTGGTACCTGTAAGAGAACTCAAATTTTAGGGAGGTTCTTATACCTCCTGTTGTTCAATCTATGAATCATGTCAAGTTGGGGCTCCCATTGTCTGCCCCAGACAGTTCCATCCATAGGGTGGGGGGAGTGTGGGTGTTTGTTCAGGAGGGACCTGCTACTGCTCTTCAAGATTAAAGACTGAAAAATTTTGGTCAATTATCTCCTGTTATGTGAGACATAGTTTAAGACAGTGTCAGACTCAACTATGGTAATAATACTGTACATAACAATCCCTGCAGGTCACATATTGACTTAGAAAACCACAGATTAATATTATCTTTGTTTTATTATATATTTTTATTATCTTAAATATTTCCCAATTGCATTTTAATCTGATTAAGTTTGCACTAGGGAGTGCTTGAGATTGTCTGTGGCTCATGGATCATGTTTCAGATACTTCTGGCCTAAGAATTTTAGGGGGCCTGGTAATTCTGGAGCTATGATTTGAGCATGGGTAAGATTGTGGAAATGTTGTCTACATAGGCATGCAGAGTGCATTTTGGAAACACTGGTCAGATACCTCCTTCCCAAAAGATTATATGGTTTTTCACCTATTTCAGGAAAGACAGGATTTCATGAAACCATAGAAAGCATTACCAGATGAATGCCTATCTAAAAGTCTGTCAAATGGTCTCTGAGATTACAGCAGCTAACATTTATAGAATGCTCTAAGGTTTAGAAAATACTTTACACATATTATCTCATTTGATCCTTATAACAACTCTGTGATGGAAGTGCTCTTATTATCCCCATTTTACATGGGGGAATTGAGGCTGATGGAGGTTTAGTCATCTGTCCAAGGTCACAGAAATGGGAAGTATCTAAAGCAAGATTTAAACTCAAGTCTTCCTAACACCCAAGTCCAACACTCTTATCAATCCTTCTGATAGGCTGAGAAAAAGGACAGGAAAATTGGAGCCTCCTGCTACCCTCAGTTGCTTTTTTGTGTAAAGAGGCTTGCCCTGTGAGATTGCCCAAATCACCTAATATGGAGGGACTTAGCTTCCTTGGCTGTGCTAGCATGTAGCTGGGAGTAACCTACTTTGATTGTGTCTTTAAAACTGGCCAGATTGAAACAGTCTGTCTCTTTCCTGCTGCACCCAGAGGGTGAAGATCATACACAGTTCCCCCTGTAGCAAGGGCCCCATAACTGAATCAGGAGAGAGAGATACCTTCCTCCCTACCCCTTAACCTCCCTTTTAGGACTCATGACTTGGAGTGTTTTGGTTTCTATTCTTTTTTCATTTGTTCTCTGTTTTGGGTACCAGCAAACTGGACTGAGACTTTGTGTCATGACTGCCATGGAGCCAGGATTTTGCAGCTGAAGTCAGTCCAGTGGGGAAGCCCTGAAAAGCCAAGGTGCCCTGGAACTAGATCTGGAATGGAACTAGGGATGTGGAATTTGGGACTGGGCTATATAGGAACCAAGCAAAGCTATTCACCTAATTCCCTTCTCCTCAAAGACTGAGAGAGAGTAGGAGTAGAGAAGATTGAAAGATTATGCATCCTACATATTGTGTAGTAAATTTGTATATTAGTGATCATATCTTTTGAAGTAAATATTCCTTTGTAAAAATTAATCCGACTGAACGAGGGTGCAGGTGACCTTTCCCCCCAACCCCCAACTCGAAGGAACAGCATCAGTAGGGGCTGGAGTCATCTGCAGAGAACCTAGACATTCCTTAGTCCCATTATAGCTATGGGAGAACCCTGGGGAGGGGTAAAATGTAACATACCTGGTCTTTAGGTAGTGGGGCCAGGGTCCTCAGTGTTACATTTGCATTAATGATAATGATAACTAACATTTATATTATGCCTCAAGGTTTGGAAAATCCTTTGTATCTGCTATCTCATTAGAGAGCCAAATAGATCAAATTTTAAGAATTCCTGCCTGGAAGCATGGCCATTTGTTAGTTTTGAGCCTCCTTGGCCGTGTATTGACGGAGCCATCATCAAATTATCAAAAGGTTAATCCCCAGGGCTGAGATGGTGTCATGGCAGGCACCTCACTTCCAGCCTTGGCGCCAATATCTTTTGTCATCCTGTGAGTCTGAACCGTTGTTCAGGATTTTCCCACAGTGAGTGAAATGTTTTCATTTCAGTCCCTGGTGAATTACTTGGATCCAACAGAAATGTTGCTGCTTCCGTGAACCTTCCCTGAACTCCAATAACCAAACGTGAGTGGCTTTCTCTGTGACCTGGCTACTGCTCTGGGCAGCCCAGCCACCTTCCCTGTGGAGCTAGGAGACCAAGACAAAGGAGAACTTCTGATATAAGCTAAGGGTATTTTTTCTCCTTTAGCACGCATGCATGAAGAGGAATTAGGAGAACATTTTGTTTTGCAGGAATTTTAGCCCATGTTCTTCTTTGATGGTTAAGGCAAGGTCCTTCAAAAGGTTTCTATGACTGGATTTTGGCTCGAGGATCCCATCCCTGGCTCCATCTAGAATCAGTTCCCAGTGGAGCTGAAGAAATGGGAGGACCGTTCCAAACAGCAGCTGAATAATTCCAAGGCATCTGCAGAGATTTCCCCAGGAGCCACTGTTTACTAACACAGTTAAACCCAGCCTTCCCCTCCTACTGTACAAACACCATCTTATCTACTTAACTTCAGTCAATTAAGCCATAAGTGGTTGGGAAAGGGTAAACAGACATTAATAACAAAACTATAAATGAGTCACTGGAGTGAGCTAGGATATTGTGTCAAGTTTTTTGCTTTGAAGGGAGGGAGGAGGGAAAAAAAAGTTCATACCTTCCTGACACTGCAGTAAAACACCACAACATTACAACTTTTCAACCATATCTAAAAGGCCAATTTAAGTTGATTCCCATTCGCGGTTTATGGCCATGGTTCAGCAGGTGTAAACTAGTAATAGCTCTAGTCCGGCCCTGGAAAGCTGCCAGGACCAGATGTGTTCAGTCAAATGACTAATTGAAAACCTTAAACAAAATCAGGAGCTCGGCTATTTTGCCTGCATAATAAAGCAATGCTGATAAAGGCAGTGGAAAAAAAAACCACCCCTCTCATCATCAATGCCATTAACAATCATGAGTAAAGATGAAAACAACGCATGGTTTATTCTGCAAATGAAGGCATATAACGAGATGGCATCCCAGGAGCCCATTACCCATTTTAATAATACATCAAGGAGCCTGAGCAAACAGTTTGTATGTGAAAGCCAAACACAGCAAAGTATTTACAGTTACCGCATACAGAGACAACTCCCAGTACTAGGAATTTAACAAATTTATAAAGGCACATAACATGATAGCTATTAGTGAAATTAAAAGAAAGCCATTACAGGCTTGCAGCCTTGCCTTGGCTTGTCAATCAAATAATGGCACCGCCCCAATATCAACTTTTGAATCCAACAAATTTCCTTTTTTTTCCTTCTCCAAGAGAGCTGCCTGAGTTAGGCTCAAATTATGTGCATGAATAATAAAATACAATCTAATTAAAAACTGTAGTTAAATATGCAAAAATTAATGATAATGAGATTGGGCAATACCTCAGAGTATAGGCACTTTATGAATTACTCACAAGTGTTAGTTGACTTTGACCTAAACAGAAGATAACGGAAGCGACTAAAAAGCCTTAGCTATAGCTTCTTGCTTGCTTTGTGCTTCCTGCCAGGGTGGGGAGCTCCTTCCTATAGTTAAGGAGAGGTAAAGGGACTAGAACCTCTTCTGAATTCTCCCAGATGCAGAACAGTCTCTGCTTGCAGTAGACTTAGGGACTGGGGCTCAGTAAAGGGTGAGATGGAGAGGGGTCCTCCTTTCAGAGAGAAAGGACTTATGCTCATCGAATGTGTTCCCTAATTCCTCACAAAGCACCAAGTTAACCCAATTTTATTGAGGGCAGCCTTGAGCTCTGAAACTAGGAGTCAATCAGAAGGATCTGGCTCCTACCTAACCTCCTAGGAAAATGGGGAAAGGGTTCTTACCACCAGTTGAAAACCCATTAATTTCAGAAATTCTAGAGAATTCAGTGCATTATTTGTAGGAGCTCTGTTATGTTCTCTATCATCTTTTCTAGTTTATTCTAGACTTTGAAGGCAGAGGGCAAATAAAGTTCTGGAAAATAACCAGTTTTACCTGACTGGTATAAAAATAACCAAATGCCCATATCAAAGCTCAGTGACCAGAACCAGGATTTATCTCTTCCCCTTCTCCTCCCATTATTTTCTCCCTTCTGTGTATATAACTCAGATTGCAGTGTGCTATAGAGGAAAGAACCCCAAATTTGTAGAATCTAGGTCTAAATTCTGGCTCTATTTATGATCTATGTAACCTTGGTCAAGTGCTGGTAGATTGACTGACCCTTAGTTTCCCCATTTGTAAAATGAGATACTTGTACTACATGATCCCTAAGGCCTCTTTTTTCCTAAATGCTTCTTTATGTCCTTGGAAGTCTTTTTTTGAGGTTACCTCCAGTGTGATGCTGTGGTTTTCTCATCCCTCATTTTAAAGAGAAAATTTGTCTTCACATTGAACTTTTGGATGTGTTTTCACTTTATATGACACCATATTGTACATTTGGAACAGAACTCAGAAATCTATGCACTCAAGACTTGACATTTTGGAGGGGCCTAAATTTATCCATTTTCTAATTTCCACAGTTCCTGAATCCTCACTGCATTCTACATTTTGGTATTCCTTCCTTGCTGATGGTCCTACCATGCACAAAGTTGATGACAAACTGAAAGGTATTGGCCTTGAAGAGAAAAGCATTAAACAATTTCAAAACTGCTCAAAATAATTTACCTTTTGGCTTTTCATCTGTTGAAACAGACTCTGGCATGCTGAAAAGTAAGCATTTCATCAAGAAGGTATTTCTTATTCATGCAGTATCTATAGAAAATTGTTCTCTCAGCATATTGTTGAGTGCAGTGGTGTCATCTTGAAGCTGCTGTGCCCACAATGCCTATTTCATGTGAAGTCAATACGCATTTGGGTTAATTAATACATTTCTCACAATCCTAAAGACCTAACATTTATCCACAATTCATGGTAGCAATAGTTCTGCTAGTAGCAGTGTTAATTTCTTCCATTTCCAAATGACCAATGAAAAGAGCAGGAATTTTGATTATCCAACTTCTCTCTCTCTCTCTCTTTCTCACAGAGAGAGGTAATAGGTACCAAAGCTTAATAGGTACCAAATTAAAAAAAATGTTTTCTTGATCTCTAGAGCAAGAGTGTGAGGTATTATGTGTAAAATAAACTACCTTTCTGTGAGGGAGAGAGACAGAGAGACAGAGACAGAGAGAGAAAGAGAGACAGAGAGAGACAGAGATAGGCAGAGACAGAGAAAGAAAGAGAGAGAGAGAAAGAGAGAGAGAGAGAGAGAGAGAGAGAGAGAGAGAGAGAGAGAGAGAGAGAGAGAAACAGAGAGACAGAGAGACAGAGAGGGACTGGGACAGAAATGGGAAGGAGGGAATAGCTAGATTGACAATGTTTTGTTTTTGAGGAGTTTGCATTACAAGTATCTTCACTAATTCTTCACTCAGCATTGCTCACCCTCCATGACTGTTATCCATGGAAAAGGAACTATTAGAATGTCCAGTCTTTGATGTGCTAAAGGTTGGACAATAGTAGTAAAATTAAAATTTGGGGCATACTACTGTCTACTGAGTCTGTGTATGACCAGCTACCAACTTGCACATAGCATGTTGTTTGTATTGACTATTAAAATATTTGTCCCTACAGAATAAAGAGGAAACCAGTTTTCTTTTGGTTGTGGCAACAGGGATTTCAGAACACAGAATATTGTTTTACTTCTTTTGATGGATCTGTAATGTCATAGATGTGGCTATTCCCCACAGCAATATAGATCTGCAGATCACAACCCACGTACACTTGCCCATCCTGCATGACTTTATCCATACCTTTCCACTAATCCTCTACAATGCACTGGGGATTTCTCATTTTCTTAGCATTGCATGGATACCAATGGACTATGTGAACCCTTCATTGATGATCCCTTAATATAATTACATGACTGGCATTCTTTGGGTGGGGGTCATATATTTCTTTAGTGATGTCTGGTACACTGGCTCTCAGGAATGATTTCCAATTTGTAATGTGTTACAGCGTGCTCACAAATACCATACATCTTTCCACTGCCCTTTGGGTAAGTTTCAGTGTCAATTCGTTGGAATCTATAGTATTCTGTGACTCAAAGAAATACAGTGTCCCCAGAAACAACCAATCAACCTGTATTTAATAAGCATGTACTATGTGCCAATCACTGCATTAGGTGCTAGGCATGCAAATTCAATGAATATAACAATCCTTACTCCCAATGAGCTTTCATTTTAATGAAGGAGACAATAAGTACAGAAAAATATTGGATTTTATCTGTATCAAAACTTTTTTAAAAAGTATTTTAAAAGATATTTTCCCAATATATGCTTAAATCATCATCTCTATAACATCTTCAATCAATGTGAATAATCTGTTAGGTTTTCCACTGGAGAGAGACTGGGGATCATGCTACCTAAAGTTAATGCCATTTTATTTTTCTCTAAAACACACTGGGATAACCTGTAAGTTATTCCTACTTACCTGTCTCGTCAAGTCAATATGACCTTCTATTTATTCATTTAGAGAAGAGTTAGTACCCCCAAAGCACACAAAACCCACAGTCACCTGTCGTCACCATGGAAACACCATTGTTTGCTTACAATCTTCTTCATTGCTTGAGAGAGACCTCTGACCACCAGATGCAGAGCTGAACTTAATGTTGTTGGTTTACCAGAGAGCACAACTACTGAATTTTAAGAAAGTCCCAATATTTGTTCACAAGGGCTAAAGAAAATCATTTTTATGGAGAAAACTTGTCCCTTTTAAGTGTGTGAGAGAGCAGGCATAGGGCATGTTTTGCATGTATATTTCCTAAATGATTTCTAGAAGCTTTGCTGATAGCTATTGGAAATATTAAATATATGTAGAGTGCTTTGCAAACCTTAAAGCATTCTACTAATGTCAGCTATTATTATTTTAAGAGCTATGATTTCATTTTTAGAACAGAAGACTGGAGACAATTTTAATGGCCCATATCATTAAGTTGAACCAACTTTCACTACATATTTCTAGAAACTTGAAGATTTCTTTAAGGATATGTTTGTATGATATTCAAACAACCAATTGCCAAATGGAAAATACTGTCATCTAATTATTTGCTTTATTCAGAAATATTTATCGTAGATTCAGTTGTGGGCACAAAAGTTAAATATGACATCGTCTCTGTCTTCAAGGAACTTACGACTTAGTAGATGCATAATGCCAAAAAATAATGTGGTTTGATATTTTCATGGAAATGATTGGTTTGTTATTATGTATATATAACTCAAGTCAGATACTTAAGGGTATTTAGTTTCTGGCCATTTTGTATTGCTGAAAAAAAAGAATTACATTTATGTAAGCAAAAAAAAATACCTTTGGATTTTAAAAGACTTTTTAATGTCGTTTCTTTGTTTCTTTCTCAAAAAAAAAAAAAGATGAAAGAATCTTTGCTTAATTGACCAGCATCTGCCACTGTTCTCTGGCAGTCCCCATGAGGGATGTTAGGAGGTGAAGTGTGGGCTGTCAACTCATTTCATCCTAGTTACCAGCCACCATTTAAACCTCCTTTCCCAGAATCACATGGGAGTGAGTCTGGCAGCTGAAACCTAGGGAAGGGGGAGAGAAGGTCCCAGCCAAGGCTAAGGATGCTTTAAAAGGAGGACACAACAGAGTGAGCTCTCTAGTCTTTGGTTTGATGGTGACCTGCATTGCCTTAGTTCTAAGGAGTTCTGTGAAACCAAGTGGCCCAGGGGTTGAAGGGACCCCAAGAGACCAGTCAGGAAGTCACAGCAGTGCTTTTTCCTGCTTACATAAATGTTCTGCTCATTTAACGAGGGATGCTCACCTAGTTTCAGCAGAAATATCTTTGGTACTGTTAAATAGGACGTTTTAGTAATGTGCTCACCTCACCAGATCGCTCTAAAACAGAAAAGGGATCCATTTCCTGAAGATCAATATCTTAGTTTATTGAGGATTAATTACTTATAGTTTTAATCTGAAGAAAGAAAGTGTAAAAGGAATTGATGAGCAAGCTATAAGTCAAAGCCCCTATTAGCTGACTTGCTGTCTCTTTTTAAGGATTCAGTCTAGCCAAGGAGTTTGTAAATTTTAGGAGTAATCAACTAATGATATGCTTATTTCCACTGCACCCTTTAAAAAATAACTATTGAATCTTAGAATGCTAAAATTGGAAGATACTTTAGAGCTCATTTAATCTGACCCTTTAATATTACAAATAACAAAATAGAGGTTTAGAGAGGCAAAGACAATATAACTAATCAGCAGCAGAGCTGGAACTAGAGTCCATGTTTTCTGACTCTCCGACTAGTGGTGATTTTTTTGGTTCATCATTCTTCTAATCAAATGACTATTCCCATAATTAACAAAAGTATAATGTCTCAAGGTGCAACCTAACGTAAAAATCCATCATTTAAATGCTAGAGTTCCTACAGGGATGGCATATGGCTATGAATCATGGACCACCACAATCTCTGAAAAGTCAAAATTATGGTTAACCAAAAGGGTAGTAGAGAGATACATAGCTGGCATAAGCAAGCTATAGCATATTAATGAAGATGACATACATGCAAGAAGTGGTGTAACAGACACCATTCAGGAAATGCATGCTGGGAAAAGGAGGTGGTTGCCAGTAATGATGAATGGCCTGAATGTTTTGCAGATACTCATGAAATGTTGAAAGACCATGAGTAAGACCTCTGGTACATTGGATCGATCCCTTAGTGGAAGACTTAAGAATGTGGGCAATAATCCATGTAAGATGAGGTGTGGATGAGAAAGTATGCATTTTTGGAAGGAGTACCCACATTGATTAGATGAGGAATCTAGTGAGGTATTGATGCATTTTTTTAAATGAAGTGCTGTATCAAGGCCGCATAGAACTTCTCCACTACTTAGCATCTCTTTGACCTTTCCTTCCCACTCCTGCCCCTCATATTTTGTAAGTTAAAATGCATATATGGATATGTACTTTTTTTGCATCTAACTGGGCTCCATTCTGATAAGGTAAAGGGAATTCTTCTCCTTCTTTATCCAATAAGCATTTATTATGCTTTGATTGTATAGAGAGTACTGTGCAAGGTGATGGGGGAAATATAACGTTTCAATAAGACACAGTGCCTGCCCTCATGGAACTTACAGTATATTAGGAAGATGACACACTAACATTAATATTATACACAATGTGTATCACATAAGCACATTGGAGAATTACACAATTTTTTTTCTGTGAGTCTTGGAAAAGAGTAAGGTTATCTCCAAATGTCAGGCTCAGGGAGGTGGAAGAAGGAAATGTTTAAGTTGAACTTTAAAGACTAGGTAGTTCACAAGTTAAAGAAGGGAGAGAAAGGACATTATAGATAAAGGAAATAGCATTATCAAAGACAGAGGGACAGGAGAGAATAAATGATATGGAACAAAGTAATATGAGATAAAGCTGGAAAGGCAGGACAGTGACAGATTGTGGAGGACCCTGAGTGCTGGCCAAAGGAGTTGTTTCTTTACTTGGTGAGCCAGAGACAACCTGGGAAGATTTTATACCAGAGGAATTGAAAGAACACTCTATTTGGAGTCAGAAGTCCTAGGTTTAAATCCCAATTCTGCCCCTCACAACCTGTATAACCTTGGGCAAGTCACATAACCTCTCTGAGCCTCAGTTTCCTCCCCTATAAAATGAGGAGGTTGGACTAGATGGCCTCCAAGATCCCTGCTGGTTCTAAATTTATACTCCTATGGCATGATTAGATCAAAACATAGAAAGCTTGTTCTGGTAATAGTAGTAAGGATGGGTGATAGGGGAGGGTGAGTGGAGTTAGAAGGACTTCTTAGGAGACTGTACCAAAGTCATCTGCATGGAGGTGATAGTTTAAGCCATGAGAATGAATGTGTTTGCCAAGGGAGAGGGTCTAGAGCAATGATTCTTAACTTGGGCTTTTAAAAATAATTTGATAACTACATTTCAATCTAATTGGTTTCCTTTGAGATCATACAAATTGTTTTTTTGCATTTAAAAACATTATTCTAAGAATGGCTCTGTAGGCTTCAACAGACTGTCAAAGGGATCCAGGACCCCAAAAAGGTTATGAACCTGGTCTAGAGAGAACAAGAGAGGGCCAGGGTGAACCACTGACAAACAATGAGACTAATGGGCCAGGAGGAGAATAAAGAACCAACAAGGGAGTGAGAGAGCAGCAAGAGAGGAAAGAGAAACAGAAGAGTATCTCTGAATGAGTATCTTCAGAGTATCTCTGAGGAAGAGAGAGCAACAAGAAAGAAGCAATGATAAGCAATGATAAAGGCTACATAAAGGTAAAGGAAGATGGGGAAAAGGCTTACACTGCATTCAGTGATGTGGAGGTCAGCGTTGGCCTTAGAGCAGTTTCAGTTGATGCCCAAGAAGTGGGGGAATCAAAGATAGGTGACTTTTTCAAGAGGTTTACTCTGTTGCATTATTGTTGAGTAGATATGACCCTAGGTGCTGTGACTCAGGTAAAGTATAATCTCTGGAAAATCCTTAAGTTATCTCTGCATAGCCTGATATTAAGGTAATTTGCTTTGGCTTGGATAGTTTTCACTTGCCTGGTAATTCTTCCTTTTGTTTCCTTTCTGCCAAATTTTCCTTTATTTCAGTATTTTTGGGGGGTTTGAATATATTAATCTTTCTTTTACTTGTTTGAAGAGATTGTCTATTGTGGATTCAATTTTTCCTAGTCTGCTGAGTGTGTGTTTTTGTTTAAATTTCCACTGAACGTCCCACTTTTTTGCATTAATAACATTAATTTATGACCTAAATTTACTTGTAATTTTTTCTTTTATAAATTTTATGTTTCTTTTGAGACATTCTGAGATATCTTTTTGCTCCATGATCACAGTGAGGTGGGATTAGTCCCTAGGATTCTCTATTTTGTCAGGCATAATATACCGGTTCAGTTCTATTGTAATATTTTCTAATGATGCTTTGGTTTCTCACTGTGGCTTTGTTTGTTCTTCTATTTTTTGGCTTCCTTTGTTGGTTTATCTGTTTATGTGCTAGCTTTTTATTTAAGCTTTTTCTAGACATATGATTTTGGTTTTCTGGCAATTTTCTTTTATTCCTACCCTTCTTTACTATCCCACAGTTCTCTCAAGCATTGGTGGGTCAGTCTCTTCACCTTGGCTGGAATATGAGGGTCCCCTGCCTGGGTCTCTTCTCTAGGTAACTTTGGGTATGAAATGTGTCCCACTTGGGTTTCCAATCAGTTTTCCCTCATGCCCAAGGCAGCCAGGCACAGAACTATTTTCAACCAATTTCTTCTCTCCTTTACTTCATGTGACTAGGCATAGTCAGTGCCAGCTGTTTCTTTTGGGTAAGAGTGGAGAATTTTTGGTCAGGGTCACTGTAGCTATGGCAGTCCCTACCCTGAATAAGCTTGTAAGGATGGTGGTCCTTTCCTGCACAAGATTGGGTAGAGTCATCACTTCCTAACTTCATGGGAAGTGTGTGTGTGTGTGTGTGTGTGTGTGTGTGTGTCTTGGGGGAGGGGGTTAGGTTTCCAAGCAGAATCACTAGAAACATTACAGACTCTGAGACCTTTCCATGGGTCCAGATCCTGGACAAACCCTTAACTTATCTTGTGCTCATTGCTCACTATCACTGGGCCCATAACAATAAATGCAGCCTAAGTTTTGGAAGAAACTCCATAATAAATCCATCCATCTATCTATCTATCTATCTATCTATCTATCTATCTATCTATCTATCTATCTATCTCTGTTTCTCTATATTCTTTGATTCAATGCAAAGGTGATTGGCTTTAAGGGAAAATATGTTTGAAAACATGATTCAGGAATAAGAAAAGGTTTGTAATCAGTTAATATGCATTTATTAATCACTTGACACTGTACTAAGGACTACAGATACAAAGAAAGGCAAAAGACAATTCCTGCCCTTAAGGAGTTTGCAATCTAACAGGGAAGACAACAAGAAAACAGATATGTGCTAACAAGCTATATATGGGATAAATAGGAAATAATAAAGGGAAGGTGATAGAATTAAGGGGGGATTGGGTAAAGCTTCCAGTAAAAGAAAGGATTTTACTTGGGACTTCAAAGAAGCTAGGAAGGTGGGTAGAAAGGGGGAAAGCCAGAGAAAAGCCTGGAGTGCCTTATTTGTGGGATGGCCAGGAAGTCAGTGTCAGAGTATTTGTTAAGAATTAAAAAGTAAAAAGCCGAGGCGGCTAGGTGGCGCAGTGAATAGAGCGCTGGCCCGTGTAACCTTGGGCAAGTTACTTAACCCCAATTGCTCTAAAGGGGCGGCTAGGTAGCGCAGTGAGTAAGAGCGCCGGCCTCGGAGTGGGGATGACCTGAGATCAGATCCGGCCTCAGAAAATGAGCACCCACGCATAAATAATGACTAGCCGTGTAACCTCGAGCAAGTTACTTAACCCCAATTGCTTTAAAAAAAAAAAACCTGAATAGATAGGAGTGGGTTAGGTTATGAAGGGCTTTGAATGCTTAACAGAGGGAGGAGTTTACATTTGATTCTGGAGGTGAGGAGGTGACAGGGAGTCACTGGAGTTTCTTGAGTGTAGGGGTGACATGGTTGGATCTGCACTTTAAGAAAATCACTTTGGTGACTGAATGAAAGATGGACTGGAGTGGGGAGAAACTTGTGTAGCAGCAAGCACCCCAATTTCCCCAGGGTAGCTGCCAATATAGGTTCTTAGATCTGCTTTTCAAAAGGAAAGCAACTCAAATTGGGTTAACAAGCTTACTTTAATCAAACAAACATACATTACCTAGTTCAGGGGGAAAAGGTCAGTACCCCGAACTTCAGAGTTACAGAACTTACAGATCAAACAGACAGGCTTCCAAACTGTCCAACCATTATATCCATACCAAATCACCGTTACCAGAGAGGGAAGCATCAACATCTGGGTTTTCAAAGCTGGGGGGCTCTCAACAACGGCTTCCCAAAGTCTCATCTGGTCAAATCACACAACACTTCTCAAAGTGAGCCCCAAAGCAAAGCCTCCCATCAGGGATTATATAGCCTTCTCCTGGCTCAGAGAATGTAACCACCCTCTTGACCCACTGCCCAATTACACAGCATCAAGGTGTGGTCTTTCCTGAAAAACAAGCCTCCCACCACAGGCTCCAGGTGCACTTAAGCTAGGGGCAGGGAAGATCTTTAAATTTGCATTTCCATTACAACTTGTAACAGGCAAACCTACTAGTAGGCTATTGCAATGGGCCAAATGTGAGGTGCTACTCAAGAGATGTTGTGAAGGTGAAATCCTCAGGCCTTGGCAATAGATTGTATATGGTGAATAAGAGATAGTGAGGAGTTGAGGATGACACCTAGTTTCCTAGCCTGGGGACTTGGGAGGAAAGTGGTACCCTCAAGAGTAATAGAGGAAAATTTAGAGGGAAATATAATGGGTTCAGTTTTGGATATGTTGAGTTTAAGGACGGAAATCCAATTCAAGATGTGTGAAAGGCAGGCAGTTAGAGATGTGAGACTAGAGGTCAGCAAAGAGGGAGGGCAGAATAGGTATATTTGAGAATCATCACCAAAGTGATAATAATTAAAATGATAATTACATCTATGGGGACTGATGAGATCGCCAAGTGAAATACTATAGAGGAAGGAGAGAAAAGGGCCCAGGACAGAGCTCTGTGGGACATCCATGATTATTAGATGTGACTTGGATGAGGTTCTAACAAAGGAGACTGAGAAGGAGCTGTCAGATGGGTAGGAGAAGATTCAGGAGAAAGTAGTGCCCCAGAACCTTGAGGGATGAAAGTATCAAGAAGAAGAGCGTTCATGACAGTGTCAAAGGCTACAGAGAGATAAAGAAGAATGAAGACTGAGAAAAGGCCACTGGATTTGGCAATTAGGAGATCACTGGTAACTTTGGAAAGAGCAGTTTAGTTGAATGATGAGGATTGTAGATTGTGCAGAAATTTCATGGTTATATATAATTAATATCTTCTTCAATAGAATATACGTTCCTTGAGGTTTGGGACAGTATCTTTTCATTTTTTTCTTGGAGACTAGTATAGTGCCTAACACTTATTAGACTGTTTATAAATGCCTATTGAATGGATGAATGAATGATACTGAGCACTGGGAGACATGGACATCATAATATTTTATCAGATAGTAAATTCTGATATTAGAGTAATATTCAATTCAATGAATAGTCAGACCAAAAACTTTGGGGAGCTAGAATAAAAATCAATATCAAATTATGAAAAATAATAAAAATTTTAAAAAAGATTTAACAAATGGTCTTATCTTCCAGAGGTGATTCCAAGATGACCCACTTAAATATGCTGTTGACACCAAAAAAATGGAAACTAAATAAAAGAATAGACAATGTCAGAGACATAATGGAAGGAAGATAAATAGATGTATTCCCCTAAGGAAGATAAATAGATATAAATCTATTTTATAATAGATAAAGGAAGGAAGATAAATAGATATAAATCAATACACATAGAGGATGCTAAAAGGTCCTAGAAATCACCTAAATTGTCAAACACTGTATCTCCTTGCCTAGCAGAGAAATATAACAACATTGATTTAGAATATTAAATTATTTGTAAAATCTTTTGGAGGAAATCACTAATAACAAGAGAAAAATCAAATCAAAACAATCATGAACTTTCATCTCAGACTTGGAAGATTGGTACACATGATATAAAATAGGAATAGTCAATGTTGGAAGGTTATGGAAAGATAAACACAATAATGCATTGAATTAGTACAATCATTCTGGAAAGGAATCTAGAATTATGCAATTAAATTGATTAAAATGTCCACATCCTTTAACCCCGAGATTCCATTGCTAGGCATATACTCAAAGAAGGTCATTGACAGAAAAAAAAGTTCCATATACATCAAAATATCTAATGGTACTTTTTGTGGTAGCAAAGAGCTAGAAACAAAGTAGATACCCATTGATTGGCAAATGACTAAACAAATGTAATAGAATGTTAATAATTACTAATATTACAAAAAGTGATTAAATATTACTATACAAACATGATGAATACAGTAAAGTATGGGAAGACATAAATGAGCTGGTGCAAAGTGAAGGAAGTAGAGTGAAGAATACAATATATATGTAGTGACTACAATATTTTAAATAGAAAGAACAATTATTTTAACTCTATATCACAATTGAAAATGAAAGTTGCAAAATTACAAAGAATAATTTTTTCCCAAAGAAGAAGTATGAGAAGACACCTCTCCAATACCTTTGCAGAAGTGGGTGATCCACAGTTATGAATATTGCACATATTATCATATTTTTCCTATGTATTGGTCATTTTGCTGATTTTTTTCCTCTTCTATTTTTCTTTTCCTTTAAAAAAATTCTGGGGTGGGGGAAAGAAGAGCCAAGAAGGCAGATTAGGGGTAGTCACACAGCTGAATTCTCCTAACACCACCTTGGAAGTAGACTCCCTTAGAACTAGCTCTGAAAACAGCAACATTAAAAAGCCTAAAGCTTGGGGCAATGCCTTTCCACGCTGAGGTGAGAAGAGTCCTACTTTAACATAAAGTTCAAAGTCAAAAAATGAGCAGAAAACAAAAAAATAATTTTACCGTAAAAGGTACCATGGTGGAAGAGAAGACCAAAACATAACCTCAGAAAAAGACAACAGTGTGCAAACAAAAATACTCAAAGAAAAATGCAAATCAGAACCAAACCCAATCAGAATTCCTGAAAGAGTTAAAGAAAGAGATGAGTGGTAAATGAAAATCTGAGAAAAGAAATGAGTGATGCAAGAAACTTATGAAAAGATAATTAATAGTTTGATAAAAGAGGCACAAAAATACTGAAGAAGAAGAAACAACAGAAGAAAATGGGAAAGAGAAATACACAGTAATTGTAACTATGAATGTAAATGGGATGAACTCATTCATAAAATGGAATTGGATAGCAGAATGGATTAGAAACCAGAATCTGACAATATATTGTTTATGAGAGACACACTTGAAACAAAAAGACACACAAAGTTTAAATAAAGAGCTGTAACCAACTCTAATATACTTCAGCTGAACTAAAAAAAAAAAAAGGCAGGAGTAGCAATCATAACTTCAGACAATGTTAAGGCAAAATTATACCTAATTAGAAGAGATAATCAGTGAAGATATATTTTGCTCAAGGGTACCATAGACGATGAAGTAATATAAAAATTTTTACAATAAGTTTCTCTGATAAAGGCTTTGTTTCTCAAATATATACTATCAAACTGAGTCAAATTTATAAAAATAAGAGCCATTGCTCAATTGATAAATGGTAAAAGGATATAAACAGGCAGTTTTCAGAAGAAGAAATAAAAACTACAGTCATATAAAAATGCTCTACATCACTATTGAAGGAAAATAAAAATTAAAACAACTCTAAAGTACCATCTTACATTTATAAGAAATGACAAATGATGATGGGGATGAGAAAAAAATAGATACATTGGATACAATGAAGTAGTGAACTGGTCCAACCATTCTGAAAAACAATTTGGAACTATGCCACTGCCAAGTCTATAACCCAAAGAGAGCAGGGTAAAAGTAAAAGGACATATATGTACAAAATATTTTAACAACACTTTTTTATGGCAATAAAGCACTGGACATTAAGGAGATGCTCATCAGTTAGGGAATGGCTGAACAAATTGTAGCATATGATAATGATGGAGTATTATTATGCTGTGGAAAATTAGGGGGGGATAGTTTCAGAAAAAAAAAAACATGGAAAGACCTATATGAATTGATGCAAAGTAAAGTGAGATGAACCAGGAGATCATTGTGCATAGTAACATCAATGTTATGATGATGATCAAGTGTGAAAGACTTGGCTATTCTGATCAATTCAATGATCCAAGACAGTTCCAGAGGACTTATGATGAAAAAAAAATGCTATCCATCTCCAGAGAGATAATTGATGAATTCTGATTGCAAATTGAAGTATACTTCTCTAACTTTTTTGGGAAGTGTGGCTAATAAGGAAATATGTTTTGCATGATCTCACATGTATGAATTATATCACATTACTTGTCTCCTCAGTGAATGAGAGAGTGGGTAAAATGGAGGGAGAGAACATTGAACCCAAAATTTCCAAAGAAAAGATTGTTAATAAATAAATAATAAATAAAAATGTTAAAAAGAAAAAAAATTTTGTTATAAAGATGGCTTTCTGAGATGAGGGAGGAAGAGGAATTCTAGAGGCTATTTAGATGATGTAAAAAGATAGCAATAAAAACTTATTTTTAAGTCTTATGGCAGAGGATGGTGGGAAATTATAAGCAGAATCGTCTCATAAAGCAATGAGAAGCAGTGTAGGAAAAACAAGTTTGCAGAAGGTGTGACAGGAGCGCCAGTTAAGCCAAATTACCCTGAGAGCATTTAAAAATAAAACTAGAAGGAAGACAACAAACAAATGAATAATGAAAAATATCTATCGATTTCTATAACAAACTTGTTTACCTCCAAAGACAGTTGAGCCAACACATTTTCATTCTCTTCATAATCCCTTATGTGCGGGAAGTAGAAATAGCATTAAAGGAAACGAGGATGGGAAACAAAGCCAGTCTAGACCAAGGATACTCAGAGGAGATATGGGCTGGAGGTGACAAAATGTTCTGTGCATTGATAGACTGACTTTCAAGGTATCTGAAAGAAAAGGACAAGAAATAGGCATTAGCCCTTTGATATCTTCAGTTTAGAGAATCCCTGGATATAGAAACTCCATTTACTAAGACCCATTCACAAACTTAAGAGTCTCAGAAAGTTTTCTAAAGCACTGAGAGATTTAGAGACTTGATCAGGCTTGCATAGGCAGTAACATAGGTAGTATATGGTTAGAGACAGGATTTGAACTTGGGTTTCTTGGTTTTTATACCAGTTCTTTATTCACTCCACCTTTTTTCTTTTCCTAAAAGAAAGGTGCTAAATGTTTGGAAAGCATTGTTATCCTTATTATCATATGGTCTACATAATTATACCCATAATAATGGCAATTATCATAGATTTATAAGTATTATGGTTGTGATGGTAGTGGTGGTGGCGGTTGTTATTTTTATAGAGGCAGCTAGGTATAAAGTAGACAGAGATCTAGCCCAGGAGTCAGGAAGACTGGAGTTGAAATCTCACTTCATATACTTCCTAGCTGTGTGACCCTAGCTTCACTTAACATCTATTTGCCTCCATTTCCTTATCTGTAAAATGGGAATAATAATAGCACCTACCATAAAGTCTTATTGTTTTTTGGGTTTTTTCTTTTTTTTCTTTTTTTGGGGGAGGGCAATTGGGGTTAAGTGACTTGCCCAAGGTCACATGGCTAGATTTTGTGTTAAGTGTCTGAGGCCTAATTTGAACTCAGGTCCTCCTGACTCCAGGGCCAGTGCTCTATTCACTGAGCCACCTAGCCGCCCCAATAAAGTCTTGTTTTGAGGATGAAATGAGATAATATTTGTAAAGTGCTTTGTAAACCTTAAAGCTCCATATAAATATTAGCTATAATTATTCTTATTATTGAAAAAAGCAATCAGAAGAAAAACAAATATTATTAATCCATATGTCTACTTTCTGATCCTTATAAAATCTTTATGACACATAAAAGGTGCATCTTTGATGAAGATTTGAGGGAGAACAGTCAGACTTCAATATTATGGCATTGAAAAGTAAATTATGGCAACTGAAAAGTAAAGGGAATATGAGATGCCATTGTGCATATTATTAATTGGCACTTATAAAATCAATGACCTAAAATTTTATAATGGAAGTCAGCCTAGGAGAGCTAAATAGCAACTCTTTGGAATAATTTTAAAGACACATGGAGAAACAATTCTCACGAGGAGAAGAGAGGGAGCTGTCTAAATAGAGCAAGATCTATATCACAGGCAAATAATCAATCAATCTCTCTCTCTTAATATCTTTATCTATACCAATAGCTATATATTCATCTATCACTCAATAGCTATACCTATATTTCTCTAGCTCTCAATATCTATACCTATATCTATTTCTATATATCTCTATTTCTAATTCTCAATATCTATACCTATATATGTGTATATAGACATATGTATAAGTGTATATATATATATTTATGATGGAATCAAGATATGTTATGGAGGGTGAAAGCATAGCATTCTATAGAAATAGTGTCAGAAGTGCTAAAACTCAAAAGAAGTCAAGGATGCTGAGAAATGTTAAGGACAAGAAAGGATTTTTGGTGGCTGGTTGGATAAATATGTGTGTTTGTGTTTGTGTACGTATGTGTGCATGCATGTGTGTATTATATTGGGGAAAAGAAGAGTTATAATTAAGGGATAGGACCATTGTATGGTTGATAATGGTACAGGGCTGGTACAAATATTAGTTTGGTTTCTATTCTATTCTAAAATTGGTTTCTATTTTCACTGCCAAGAATAAGAATCACTGGACTGGAAAAAATGGGACAAAAATGACTGATAGGAATTTGAAACTCAAGATAACTAGAGAGACAGCAAGAAAACACCTAGATGCCTTTGATGATTTCAGTTTACCAGACCCAGATGAACTGTATCCAAGGGTACTGAAAGAACTAGCAGATAGGATAATTAGCATAGGATGTAAGCCTTTTGAGTGCAGGGTCCATTTTATTTTTATCTTTGTCATTGCCTAGCAAAATGGCTGACACATGGTAAGTGCTTATTAATTGAAGACTAGTTGACCTACTGTCAGTGATCTTTGAAAGCTTATGAAGAATATGAGATACAGATATAGAGGACTAGAAAGGGCAAATATTCCCATTTTTAAATGATGGGGGGAAAGAATGTAGTCTCCAAGCTACAGAGCAGTGAGATGGACTCTGATTATGAAATTCCAAAGCATATTATTAAAAGGATGGCTAGTGAATATCTAGAAAATGAAGCAGTGATCATAAAAAGCCAGCATGACTTAATCAAGAACAGGACATGCCAGTATAAAGTCATGTCTTTTGTTGTTAGACAAGAGTGACAGACTTGTTACTAGACTGGTTGATCAAGAGAGTAATATAGATGTAGTTCATCTAGATTTTAGCAAACTGCTGACAAGTCAAGTCTCGTGCTATTTTTGAAGACAAGTTGGAGAGAAACAGACAGAAGACTAGGTGACTTCAGAACTATTGGAATGGTTGATAGTTTGATGTCAGCATGAAAGGTCATTAGGGGAATACCCCAAGGACATGTGCTTGCCATTGTGCTATTTAACATATTTATCAATGATTTGGATAAATTAAATTTGTAGATTACATAAAGCTAGGAGAATTAGCTAGAATCAGGACACAAAAATATTTTGAAATCTACAATGTTGGGCCAAATCTAATAAGAAGTATTTTAATAGAGATAAATGTAAATGTTTACATTTGAGTTTAAAAAATTTAATTTCATGGTGATAGGGGAGGTTATGCAGCAGTTTGTCTGAAAAAAGATTTGGTGTGTGGGATTTACTGGATCTTTTAAGCTCAATGTGGATCAATAACATGATGGGGCAGCCAAAAAAGTTAATATGATCTTGGGTCACACTAAAATAGGCCAAGTGTCTGCAAGGGTTGGTCCTTCTGTATCCTGCTCTGGCTAGACAATATACATGAAGTATTGCTGTCAATTCTGTGCACCACATTTAGGGAACCATCCATAATAGGATGACCAGGTTGGTCAAGGATCTTGTGATCATGCCACATAAGAACCAGCTGATGGAACTGGGGATGTTTATCTTCGAGTAGACTTAGGGTCGCTAGGTGGTACAGTGGATTATGTGCCAGGCCTTGAGTCAGAAAGACATCTTCCTGATTCCCAATGTGGCCTCAGATAATAACTAGCTATGTAACCCTGGGCAAGTCATTTAAGTCCTTTTGCCTCAATTTTTTTATTCTGTAAAATGAGATAGAGAAGGTAAACTGCTCCAGTATTTTTGCCAAGAAAACTCCAAATGGGGTGAGAAAAGCTTGTACATGACTGAATATCAAAGACTTAGATGGGAAGGTTGGGGATGGGGATGATAACTGTTTTCAAGAATATGAAGTACTATGATGTGGAAGAGGGACTGAATTTGCTCTATTTAGTCTCTGAAGGAACCAGGAATATTAGGTTGAAGTTGATAAAATGGTGGGTTTAGGTTTGATATAAGAAGAAACTTCCTGACCATTTGAGCTATACAAAAGTAAAACTAACTACTTTGGGAGGTAGTGAATTCCCCTTCACTATATATGAAGTAGGTCTTCATATAAAGGGTGAATGATACTTCTGATGTATTTTTTTTTTAAGCAATTGGGGTTAAGTAACTTGCTCAAGGTTACACTATTAGTCATTATTTATGCGTGGGTGCTCATTTTCTGAGGCGGGATCTGATCTCAGGTCATCCCAACTCCGAGGCCGACGCTCTTACTCACTGTGCCACCTAGCCGCCCCTTTAGGGCAATTGGGGTTAAGTAACTTGCCCAAGGTTACACGGCTAGGTTTTTGTTTGTGTGGATTAAGTGTCCGAACTCAGGTCCTTCTGATTCCAGGCACGGCGCTCTATTCACTGCGCCACCTAGCCGCCCCAACTTCTGATGTATTTTGAAAAGGGGATTCTTTTTAAATTAATGATTGGACAATATGGCCCTTTAGGTTCCTTCTAACTCAGAGGTTTTGTAATTCTAAGGAGGGTAGCTATAGAAGCTGTCACCAGAAAGTGTCCATCTCAGTGAATCAGGAGGCAAGACAATTTGCTATAAATTGAGGGAAGGGGGTTAGGCTTCATTTGGAGATGAAAGGGGAAAAAGGAAAAGTCCTAGAACAATCATTGTGGCAAATGTGCTAGGCATAAGGATAGATTATAAACACTGTATAGTAGTAATGAGGAGCCAGTTGAGTTTATGTAACATAAATTTATAGTAGGGTAAATCAGCTTCATTTTATAATCTTCTATTGTGAGGCTGTAATCTTAGATCAAGAGTGGAGAAAATGTTTCAGATTGCATGCCACCATGGTGGGGGGAGGAGGGGGAAAAGGAAGGGGGAGAAAGTTTGGAACTCAAGGAATTGTGAAACTGAATGTTGTAAACTAAAAGATAATGGGGATGAATGAATGAAAGAATTAAAAATAAATGTATTGAGGGCTTACCATATGCCAAACACTATATACAAATAAAAAAGCAAAGAGAGTCCCTGCCCTCAAGGAGCTTGCATTCTTTTTTTATACTTAAAAATATTGTTTATTTTTAACATTCTTTTCAAATTTTGAGTTTCAAATTCTTACCTTCCCTTCCATCCCCTCCCCTACCCCCTGAAGAGGCAAGCAATATGATATCAATTATACATGTGAAATGCAAAACACATTTCTATATTAGTCATGTTTTTAAAAAAACAATAAAAATAAAGAATGTGAGAAAAATCATACAGTTATCCCTTCCACATCATGACTTTTCCCATTAGTTTTGATATAATGTGACTTGGCATAAGAAATTAAATGGGAATTTTGGGGGGAGTTTTATGGAAGCTGCAGATGATATGTGAAGGTCAGCAGATAACTCAGAAAAAGTTTAGAAACTCAGAAATGCATAATATATATATATATATATTACTGTATAATATCAACATATTTTACCTTTTAATACCATAAGTCAGACTTCTTCTTTGATATGAAGGAAGGGTCAAAAAATTTTACATGGATTTTCCAGATCATGAGGGTGCCACACCCCTGGACCCCATGATGAGGAAGGGATAAATATTTCAGTTTGCACTCAGAGTTCATCAGTTTTCTCTCTGGAGATACGTCCTTTGGAATTGTCTTGGATCGTTGTATTGATCAGAATGGCCAAGTCTTTCACAGCTGGTCATCATTACAGCATTGTTGTTGCTATGCACAATGATGTCCTGGTTCTTCTCACTTCACTTTGCATCAGCAAAGACCTCAAATATGTCTTGGTATATTTTTTCTGAAACCAATCCTCTTCCTGTTTCTTATAGCACAATAATATTCCATCACAATCATATGTCATGACTTGTTCAGTCATTCTCCAGTTGATGAGTATCTCCTCAATGCACAATTCTTTGCCACCATAAAAAGAGCTACTAAAATATTTTTGTATATATACGTCCTTTTCCTTTTCCTTTGATATCTTTGGGATATAGACTTAGTAGTGGTATTGCCGGGTCAAAGGGTATTCACAGTTTTATATCCCTTAGGGCATATTTCCAAATTGTTTTCCAGAATGATTAGAACAGTTCACTACTCCACCAGCAATTCATTAGTGTACCTATTTTTCCATCATCTCCTCTAGCATTTTTCTTTTCTGATAGGTGTGAGGTGGTACTTCAAAGTTGTTTTAATTCATATTTCTCTAATCAATAGTGATTAGAGCATTTTTCATATGCTTATTGATAGTTTTTATTTTTCCTTTTAAAACTTCCTGTTTATCAATTGAGGAATGGCTCTTATTTTTAAAAATTTATACATTCTTATAAATTTGACTGAGTTCTCTATTAAGTATATATTTGAGAAATGAGGCCTTTATCGGAGAAATTTGCTGTAAAATTTTTGGATATTACTTCATTGTCTATGGTACTTTTTAGCATAATATTGTTTCCCTGCTTATCTCTTTTAATTAGTTCTATTTTTGTTTTTGCTTTGTCTGAAATCTTGATTGCTATCCTAGTCCTTTTTGACTTCAGCTAAAGCATAATGGATTCTGCTCCATTCTGCTCTTACCTTGACTCTATCAGTGTCTTTCTATTTCAAGTGTGTTTCTTGTAAACAACATATTGTAGGATTTTGATATCCTTTCTGTTATCTGCTTCCACCTTGGGGTGAATTTCTTCTCATTCACATTCACAGTTATGATTACTGTGTATTTCCCCCCTTCCTATTCCCTGCCCTTGTTTATCCTTCTCTTTCTCTCTCTCCTTTCACTTTATCCCTCCTCAAAACCGTTTTGCTTCTGACCACTGTTTCCTCCAGTCTGCCCTTTCTTCTATCAGCTTCCCCTTTTCTTATCCCTTGCCCCCCTACTTCCCTGTAGGGTAAGATAGATTTCCATACCCAATTGAGTATGTATGTTATTCCTTCTTTGAGCCAATTCCAATGAAGGTTCAAGTATAGTGTGCCACCTCTTCCTGTATTCCCCTCCACTGTATATGCTCTTTTATGCCTCTTTTACATGAGATAATTACCTTATTCTACTTTCTCCTTCCCCTTCTCCCAGTGTATCCCTCCTTCTCACCCTTTAATTTTATTTTTTTATATCATGCCATCATAGTCAATTCACATCCTTGTTTCTCTATGTACTTCTTTTAACTGCCCTAACAGTGATAAAATTCTTAAAAGTTACACATATCATCTTCCCATGTAGGAATGTAAACAGTTTAACCTTATTGAATCCCTTATGATTTCTCTTTCCTATTTAACTTTTTATGCTTCTCTTGAGTCTTTTATCTCAAAGTCAAATTTTCTATTCAGCTCTTGTCTTTTCATCAGGAATGCTTGAAAGTCCTCTGTTTCATTAAATATCCATGTTTCCCCCCAAAGGATTATACTAAATATTGCTGGATAAGTTATTCTTGGTTTCAATCCTAGCTTCTTTGCCTTCTAAAATATTATATCCCAGGTCCTCTGATGTTTTAATGTAGAAGCTGCTAAATCTTCTGTGGTCCTGACTGACTCTGTGATATTTGAATTGTTTCTTTCTGGCTGCTTGTAGTATTTTCTCCTTGATCTGAAAGCTCTGGAATTAGTCTATGATATTCCTGGGAGTTTTCATTTGGAGATGTCTTTCAAGAGGTGTTTAGTGGATTCTTCCAATTTCTATTTTTTCCTTCTGGTTCTAGGATATCAGGGCGGTTTTCCTTAATAATTTAATCAAGTATGATATCTAGGCTCTTTTTTAGTCATGGCTTTCAAATGGTCCAATAATTCTTAAATTTTCTCTCCTTGACATTTTTCCCAGGTCAATTGTTTTTTTCAATTGAGCTATTTCCACATTTTCTTGTATTTTTCCATTCTTTTGACTTTTATTGTTATTTGATTTCTCATGGATTTATCTTGCACTTTCCAAATTCTAATTTTTAAGAAATTATTTTCCTCAGTGAGCTTTTGCACTTCTTTTTCCATTTGACCAATTCAATTTTTTCAAAGAGTTAAAGAGTTTTTAAATTAATTAAAGTTATTTAATTAACAAATTAATTAAAGTTATTTAATTAACAAATTAATTAAAGTTATTTAATTAATTAATTAAAGTTATTTAATTAATTAATTAAAGTTATTTAATTAATTAATTAAAGTTATTTAATTAATAAATTAATTAAAGTTATTTAATTAATAAATTAATTAAAGTTATTTAATTAATAAATTAATTAAACTAATTAAAGAGTTCTTTTCCTTAGTGAATTTTTGTATATCTTTTACCATTTAACCAAGTCTACCTTTTAAGGAATTCTTCTTTTTAGTGGACTTTACTTTGTTACAAGGAAAAAAATCATAGGCAGGAAAAGGGTACAAAGGAATACATTCTGTGATATGACTATGATGTAAAAATAAGAGACAATGAAATGACATCAAAAAGTTCAAGATGCATCAGACCTTAAGGAAATAACATGTTTGAAAAGTATGGTGTCTTCTTTTGTAAGAATCAATAATGTCCAATACAGGTCACCCTTTGCTGGTTGAGGATTGTATACAATTTTGTAATTATCATCCTGATTATGATAAAAGATGAAAGACAGAACTGGAGGAAGAGTGGTCAAGTTGGCCAAAGGTGGGATCCAAAATTCACCATAGTCATCACTGAAAACATGTGATTTGGTGGGGAAAGGGTGATACATCTCTAGAGAAATATTTTTTTCTTCACTTCTAATTGGTTTTGAGTTCATATCTTGCTTCAGACACATACTAGATCTGTCACCTTGGGCAAGTCACTTAACTTTTGTCTACCTCACTTTCCTCATCTGTAAAATAAGGATAATAAAAGCACCTGTCTCCTAAGATTGTTGTGAAGATCAAATAAGATAATATTCATAAAGCACTTAGCAAACCTTACAGTGTTATATAAATGCTATTATTATTATTTATTTTGGGGGTTCTCATTTGCTATTGTCACACATAGAAGTTCATGGAATTACAGATTTAGAGCTGGAAGGGATTTGGTACAACCAAATTATCTGGTACAACCCCCTGATTTTCCAGATGAAGACACTTAGGCCTAGAGAAGTTTTCTGACCACCCTAAGATCACAGAGCCAGGATTTGAATACAGATCCTCTGACTTCAAGCTCAGCATTGTTTCTATCCATTCTTCCATGCTGCTTACCTGGTTCTCTGTATATATTTTATCATAATTCTTATTTATGCTGTGATAGCATTTTTGGTCTTTTAAAGAGCCTTCAATTACTTTTAATTATCACATCAATATGACTCATAATTGTGACTTTCCCCCTATATTCATTTAAAGGCGTCCACATAAAATTCTGAAGAATCACACATACCTGAGGGCTGCCACTAAATACCTCACATGAATATAGATCTCAAGAGTTCATAAGGTATTTTCACCAAGAACCATAACTAGCTGTAAATGAGCCTGGGACAGATTGAGTTGGAGGAGTACTCAGTGGTGGTGAAACAGAGGACAGGCCCACTGTGGGCTCCAAGAGACAGGATTCTTTGTCTCCCAGGCACCTGGTTTTGCTTTGGATAGAGCTCTAAGGCTGGAGTCAGGAAGATCTGATTTCAGATCCTCCCTCAGATGCATCCTAGATGGGTGACCCTGAGCAAGTCACTTAACCTCTCTTTCTTTGTTTTCTCAACGGTAAAATGTGAATAATAGCAGTATCTACCTCACAGGGTTGTTGTAAGGATGAAATGAAATAATATTTGTAAAAGGCCTTAGCATAGCGCCTGACACAGTAGGAGCTTTATAAATGTTTATTCCTTTCCCTTCCCTAAGGAAGAAGGTAGGGTCCTGGGGATAGGAAATGGTGCTTTGGGAATGTGATCCTGAGAGTTAGTGGCCCAGGGTCAGTTGCACCATGACCAGAAGACTTCTGGAGCTTAGGCTTGGGAATGCCAGCTACAATGAGGAAGAAGTACAGCCCCAAAGAGAGACTACACCCTTCCCCAATCTGTCTGAGTGTCATCCCTCTGGGGGCAAAGCCTCTTTCACCCCATGCCGTTTACAGCTTTGCTGTCATACATACTATTTATTAATTATGCCATTGTTTGATCATGTTATACTGTTTGGTGTGCATCCTTTCATATGTGAGTCCACAGTGGGGCTTGGAGAGTTTTTTCCCCAGTGCTCTGGGAGTTACTCATACACCTAGTAGGTTCTCTTGAAAGTCAGTAGCCCATGAGCAAACCCATACCTGTTTCATTGACAAAGCAAGAAGGTAAGGTGATGCAGATAGCTTTATGTTAGAAGATTTGCTCTTCTAATATACTCCTGCTCTTGTCTATTTCCCATCAGAAGAAAGGAAGACAGATGCCACTCAAGAGTATTGGCTTTTTGGCCCCCGTTAGGGAGTTATTCCAAAGGCAAGGAGGTAACTGTGAATTTGAGAAAGTTCTATTTCCTTGCCACTATCATGAGAAGACAGAAGCAACCCAGGGGGTTGAGCATCTGGTTAGATCTACAATTTAATCTCACTTTATCAGATTAGTCATGATTCAATGCCAACTAAATCTACAAACATGTGAGTAGATCTCTCTCACACATTGACATCTAATCTGACATCTTCTTGTATCTGTAGGCCCAAGCACCTTCTCTAAGGAGTCTTTAACAGGAAATAATTGTGTACAAATTTATATTTAAATTTTTAAGAAATTTGACCTGTTGATTTTTATCAGATTAGGAAGCTTCCAGTGAGGAAACCCCATCCACCAATATAAGTCTGCCTGTTCACTATAGCCTCTAGTCTTAGAGAACACTTTGAGTCATTGAGGGATTAATTGATTTGCCCAGGGTCACATACTCAATATATAGTAGAAACTGATCTTAAATCCAGGTCTTTCTGATTTAGACATCAGTTTAGATTCATTCTATCACATATGTGTCTCACATATTTAATATAATATGTAGGGAGAGAAGGGAAGTCCACAAAAGTCTTTCTAGAACCAGGCAGCTGCCACTGAATTGTAACCAGCAAGGAGTCCATGACTGGTGGAAAGAAAGCAAGTAGAACAATGGTAGAAACTGAGCAAGTTGTCTTATAGCTCAGGAGAGCTTTGAAGGAAAATACTGCCTTTATACTTGAAGAAAGCAATTTTTTAAAAGTTCAAAGAAATGGTCAATATGTTCTCATGGCCTGAGACTCTGAAAGGGAACATGACTGAAGAGGATCAAGGGCTTTAAAAAATTCTGATGATTGGCTCATGAATGAACCTAATGAAAAAGGAAAGAAGGCGGTATTTAGTTAGAGAGATGTAGCTTCACAGGGAATCTCTAGCATGCTCAGATTTGGAATAGATATCTAGAAAGGACAGAAGCAGGGAAAGGTAACCAAGGAAGGTTACTGAAGATAGCAAGGGCTCATGAGAGGAGGGTTGAGATGCTCAGACTGAGTTGAACCTTGCAAAATAGGAGGGGGAAAAAAGGATTTTTGAAAAGCTATTTCTAGAGCCTGAGAAGAAACAAGGAGGGGACAGGCTGGGTGGGAAGTGGGGTTTGTATAATGTTAACAGGCAGCAGAGAGAAAACAGAATGACTTGAATCTGTGCTTCTCTTATTTCTGTCAAGAAGGATGATCCTGGGGCTTTGAAATTTAGAATAAAAAATGGGTTAGTGGGAATTGGGACCCAAGATGAGTAAGAAAGAAAAGAACAACTAAATGGTCTAAATGAGTACAAGTTTTTTTGGCTTTCAAAAGGTAATGAAAAACAGAGTCAGAACTAGGAGGGGAAGTTCAGGGCATTTCCCCAGGGCAGCAAAATGAGAGGGCGCTGATAACACTTCAACTCCTCCAGCACTATAGAAATAGTAGGACTTAGTTCCTAGTTAGCTAGGATAATTAGTTTAGAACAGGAAGCTGCCAAGTGTTGGAGAGAGCTCCAGGATTCCCTGCTCCCAAGCTTAGCAGCCTCCCAGTATCAGCCTCATGCCACTTTACTGTTTCTGCTTCCTTTTTAAAAAATTATGTTTTCCAATTTATTTATTTGTTTTTAGTTTTCAATGTTAATTTCCACAAGATTTTGAATTAAAAAATTTTCTCCTCATCTTTCCCCTAACCCCACCCCAAAATAGTGAGCCTGCTGAATATCCCTTCCCCCAATATCCCAATTCCCCCAATTCTCTCTTATATCTTTCCCCACCCCACCCCCAACTTTCTAGTAAGGCAAGATGGATTCCTATACTCCAGTGCCTGTATATCTTATTTGCCAGTTGCATCTAAAAAAAACCAATTTTTTTAACATTTGTTTTTGAAATTTTGAGTTCCAGAGTCTTTCCCTTCTTCCCTCCTCATCCACCCCCACTGGGAAGACAAGCAATTCAAAATAGGTTGTACATGTGTGGTTATACAAAACATTTTCATAGTAGTTATATTGTGAAAGACTAACTATATTTTCCTCCATCTTATCCTGCCCCCTCCCACTTATTCTATTTTCTACTTCGACCCTGTCCCTTTTCAAAAGCGTTTGCTTCAAACTACCCTCTCCCCCAATCTGCCCTCCCTTCTATCATCCCCCCTCTTATCCCCTTCCCCCCTGCTTTCCTGTGAGGTAAGATACCCAATTGAATGTTTATGTTCCCTCCTTAAGCCAAATTCAATGACAGTAAGGTTGACCCATTCCCTTTCACCTTCGTGCTCTTCCCCTCCATTGTAACAGTGTTCTCTTGCCTCTTTTATATGAGATAATTTACCCTAATCTATCTCTCCCTTTCTCCTTCTCCCAATATATTACTTTCTTACCTCTTAATTTTATTTTTTAGATATCATCCCTTCATATTCAACTCATCCTGTGCCCTCTATGTATACATGAAAATACATATGGCCACACTCCTATATATATATATTTATATATGCATATACCCTTCTATACATACATATGTACATATATACATATATATTCCCTTCAACTATCCTCATACTGAGAAAAGTCTTATGATCTACAATTATCATTTTTCCATGTAGGAATGTAAATACTTCAACTTTAACAGGTTCCTTATGATTTCTTTTTTCTATTTACCTTCTCATGCTTCTCTTTCTTCTTGTATTTGAAAGTCAAATTTTCCATTTAGCTCTGGTTTTTTTCATCAAGAATGCTTGAAAATCCTCTATTTCATTGAATGACCATATTTCCCCCTGAAGCACTATATTCTATTTTGTTGGGTAAGTGATTCTTGGTTTTAGTCCTAGCTCCTTTGACCTCCAGAATGTCATATTCCAAGCACTTCGATCCTTAATGTAGAAGCTGCTATGTCTTGTGTTATTCTGATTGTGTTTCCACAATACTCAAATTGTTTCTTCCTGACTGCTTGCAGTATTTTCTCTTTGACCTGGGAACTTTGGAATTTGGCTCTAATATTCTTAGGAGTTTTCTTTCTGGGATCTTTTTCAAGAGGCGACTGGTGAATTCTTTCAATTTCTATTTTGTCCTCTGGTTCTAGAATATCAGAGCACTTTTGCTTGATAATTTCTTGAAAGATGGTGTCTAGGCTCTTTTTTTGATCATAGCTTTCATATAGACTAATAATTTTTAAATTATCTCTCCTGGATCTTTTTTCCAGGTCAGTGGTTCTTCCAATGAGATATTTCACATTGCCTTCTATTTTTTCATTTGTTTGGATCCGTTTTATAGTATCTTGGTTTCTCATAAAGTCATTAGCTTCCACTTGCTCCAATCTAATATTGAGGGAATTATTCCCTTCACTGAATTTTTGAAATTCCTTTTCCATTTGGTAAACTTATCTTTTTAAGGCATTCTTCTCCTCATTGGCTTTTTGGGCCTCTTTTGCTATTTGAGTTAGTGTATTTTTTTAAGATATTTTCTTCAATGTATTTTTGGGTCTCCTTTAGCAGGCTGTTGACTTTTCATGATTTTCTTGCATCATTCTCATTTCTCTTCCTAATTTTTCCTCCACTTCTCTTGATTTTCAAAATCCCTCTTGAACTCCTCTATGGCCTATAACCAGTTCATATTTTTCTTGAAAACTTTTGATGCAGGAGTTCTGACTTCATTTTCCTTCTCTAGTTCCATGCTTTGATCCTTTTTGTCCCCCCCAAAAGGATTCTATCATCTGTTTGTGCTTCCATTGCTTGCTCATACTGGCAGCCAATTACTTGACTTTTGAGCTCTTTGCCACAGTAGAACTCTACTTACAGAATGGAGAGAGCTTTGTCCCAAATTGCTGGGGTTTTCACAGCTTCTTGAGCTATTAGTTGGGCGTCCTCTCTACAGCCCCCATAAGCTCTGGAACACTGGCCACATACCCCAGAACCACCACCCAAGACAGTGATCCAGATCCAAGCAAGTCAAAGCAAGAGTGATTATCCTACAAATGGTTGCTTCTTCCCCCTATAATCTGCAGACCAGGAGCTCTGGAAGCAGCCATGCTGCAGCAGCTGCAGCCACCATGCCACCACCACTTCTTGCCCAGGGCCAGGGGCCAGACCATGCCCTTCCTTCACCCTTCCAACAGAGTTCTCAACTGACCTTTTATTTTCTCTTTGGTGTTTATGAGTTGAAAAGTCTGGAAACTACCACAGCTGCTAGTGATTTACTCTCCTGAAGTCTGCTCTGGCTGTTCTGGGCCGAGTTGGGGCCACAACCATGGCTCATAGGGGACTGTGCTTGGCTTGTTGTGTGCTGTGATAGACTGGGCTGCCTTCAGCAGATTTATTTCTCTCTGTCACTTTTGTGGGTTCTGTAGCTTTAAAATTTGTTTAGAGTAATTTTTTTTTACAGGTTTTAGAAGTGGTTGGAGCTGGAGCCCTTGCCAAGTTTGTGCTTTTACTCCTCCATCTTGGCTCTGCCCCTGCTTCCTCTTTTCCATAACCCTGTCCCCCTCTCCTCAACTGATGGCCTTTTTTGTGTTTCTTGCCTCTGGCGTATTCTGGTATTGGTTGTTCCAGGCACAAAATGTCCCCAATAGGCTATGGTAAAAGTACTCATGCTTATGATTACTGAACACATCAAGTAGAGTTCTGAACCTGGAGTCAAAAAGACCCAAGTTCAGATCTTGTCTAAGATACTTATTAATTTAAGGTCAGTAGTATGACCCTGGATCAGTCGCTTAATCTCAGTCTGCTTCAGTTTTTTCATTTGTAAAAATAGAGATAATAATAGCATCTGCCTCCCAGGGTTGTTGTGAGGACATCTGTAAAACACTGCAACCATTAAAGTACTATATAAGTGCTAGCTGTTATAATGTTCTTTGATGAATCACAGGAAATAATGCAGTAGGAGATTAGATGGACATATGTTACACCAGCTTTCAAAAAGTGAGGAGAAGTTACGTTCTAGAATCTGAAGAATGATAAGATTAACAGCAAAATTCTAGAATGTGTTTTGTAGGCACTTAGGGAAGCCCAATTTACAGAGTCAGCATGGATTGACTTTGAACAATTCATTCCAGACTAATCCAGTTCCCTTTATTTACAGAGTCCCTCAGCTATACCGATCAGGGTAATGCCATGGACTTAGTACAGTATATCTAAGTTTTATCAACTCATTTCACAAAGTCTCTCATGATCACCTTGTGGAAAACTGTAGCCTGCCTGTTAATATAATTTAGTAGATTCCTAACTGCCTGAGCAGTCAAAGAATGTTGATTAATGGATTTATATCCATTTGAAGAGGTGTTCAGTGGTGTGCTGCAGGGCTCCTTTCTTGGTCCTTTCATACTAATTTTTTTTTTGATCAACTACTTGGATAAAGACATAGTTTTATAATTATCAAACTTGTGAATGTCATAAAATTAGGAGTGATAATAATAATAGTAATAGCTAGCATTTATGTAGTGCTTTAAGCTTACAAAGCACTTTACAATCTCATCTCATTTGATTCTAACAACAACCATGGGACGTAGGTGCTATTGCTATCCC
This sequence comes from Gymnobelideus leadbeateri, assembly GCA_011680675.1. Lineage (NCBI taxonomy): Eukaryota > Metazoa > Chordata > Mammalia > Diprotodontia > Petauridae > Gymnobelideus > Gymnobelideus leadbeateri. The sequence goes on along the minus strand of WOXC01011497.1, from coordinate 755,590 downwards.
CATTGAGAAACTGAAATACATAGAGATTAAATGACTTCCCCAGTGTTACACAGCTACTAAGTATCTGATGTTGGATTTGAACTCAGATCCTCCTGACTCTACATCTATCACTCTATCCACTGTTATTACCTAGCTGGATAACTAGTGCATTGGGTGGAAGAATCAAGATACAAGAGCAGGTTGGTAACAAGTATAAATACATCCTGAGCCATAGTCAGTCATCTTGACTTTTGTCTTGCCACTGGACTTTGATGACACTGGAAGAGAGAGTGAGGCTGCCTCACTTAAATCCAGTTCATGAATATGGCAAGAATCACTATTTTGTGATATCATTGGTTCTCTTTGAAAACAAAGGATGAATAACAACAGCAACAAATGTAGATGTAAAGTCCTATATTGGATTTTAAAAAGTCAACTTTGCAGGTAGAGGGGGGCAGGTATCAATTGACAGTAGCTTAAATTTAGAAACCTATTATAGGGGTTTTAAGTGACTGTAGTTTCTATTTTGGTCAACAACTTGACACGGCAGCCATGACACAAGTTGTAGATGGTTCTGCTATAATTCAGTGTAGTCAGATCACATCTCCCATATTATTTTCCATGCTGAGCACCACATTTTACTAGGGACATTGATCAACAAAAGCATGGCCTTAAGACAATGATTACCATTGGGAAAGACCTTACCACCACATCTTATGAATGGCGGTAGGTAATAAGGCGAGGCAATGAGCATTTATTATGCACTTCCTCAGTGCCAGGCACCATGCTAAGTGCTGGTATACAAATACAGGCAAAAAGATAGTTCTTGACCTCTAGGGGATTTCAATCTGATGGGGGAAGATGACACAGAAAAAAGAGCTGAAAAGGAAGGGGGAAGGAGAGAGCCAGGAGAGGTATGATGGTTGGCCCACCTAGGCCTATCCCCCAAAATGGAAGCCCCAGAAAGAACTCAGCAATGGGAAGAAGGGGGCCTTGTGTGATGGAAAGATGTTCTAGGGTGAGGAGGCCCAGACATTGAGGGTAGTTCCCTGGTGAGAAAGCTTCTGAGGCATGCTGGCAAAGTCCAGAAAGTCAGAAGCAGAGCTGGGAGGGGGATGAGGAGCAAGGAATGTTTAATCTGGAAAATACCCCTCCCTGTCATTTTCTTGAGATTGGTCAGACATTGAAGATGCCAAGGTCATCCACTGCATCCCAGGCCATTGTCAGTCTTCTTGACTTTTTTTTTTCCTGCCATTCATCTTTGATGATTCTGGAAGAAAGAGTGAGGTTGAGGACTTTGGGCGATTCTGTCACACTTAAATCCAATTTATTTTTGAGTCAAGACATCTCTGATGATGTCATAAGTCCTCTTTGAAAACAAAGGATCAACAACAACAACAATAACCACTGTTTCCTTGCTACTTGGAAAAGTAAGGTCAAGAGAGACAGCCTACTACTTTGCTATGACCTGCTGTTGGCTGTCAGGAAAGCCTGAGTTCAGTGAGGAAAGTTGCAGAACAGAATTGGAATGTGTCTGGGGGTCAAAAGCGATGATTAGGGCAGGACTGAGAAAGGGAACTCTGGCCAGTCTTCTCAAAGAAGCAGGAGCCAGAAAGGAGAAATGCAAACACACCAGATGCTCACAATGGGCTCAGTGGAAAAATGTGCTCTCCTTTGCATGCATGTATTCCAGTGTCCTTTCCAGTAGTTGCTGCTTCTCTTCCCATAATAATCACTGATGTTGACTTTGGCCCTGGTGGCTGAATGATGCACGCTATAATTTTCCATGTTGCAATGACCTTTGAGAGATTCCATTTCCAGTAGAGCTTGCAGATTCTTGCAGATTGATACTCAGATAGAGAAAAGAAGTCATCTCATTCATGGTCTACAAAACTGCCTCATTTAATTGCAGCTTTTATTAGCAGGTCACCTACAGAATGAAAATTTTGTAACAAGGTAGCCAAACTGAGGCAGGAGGAACCAACTTAAGGACTGGACATAGCATAGTCTCTTGCATGGGAGTAAGCATAGATTCAAGGTTTGTTGAACTGATCTCACACCATATAAACATGATTATAGCAAAGTACTCATAGGCTTTTAGCTCTAAAGCTGGAAGGGTCTTTAGGCTATCTAATCAGACATACCCTCATTTTACAGATGAGGAAATGAGGCCCAGGATGGTTAAAAGAAGTCCAAGGTGGTTGCCCAAGGACACAAACTCTTATAGCCAATGAATACACAACACATTGCTCTGTGTACCAGGGACCTGGACCAAGATAATTTCATTGGAAAGACTGGACCTCTCTGCTACCAACATTTATCTTAGCAATGTCTGACACATGGACCAAAGGGCTTTAATGCACTTAGAGAATTAAAAGAGAGACCAGGCAGAATAGAATGGCACAAACCCGGGGCGAGGGGGGGAGGGAGAGTGATAAAAGACTGGGCAGGGTAATCTCTCAAAATAATAAATGTAGCAGAGTGAAGAGTCGTCTTTGCATCTGTCTTAGACTTTGAAGTCATCTCAAACCCAAACAGTCATAGACGGTGGAGCCTGGGAGAGCCCCGGATCAAGGTATAGGGAATGTCAGGGAAACTGTATTTTTCTAGGAATCAATGACACGCACACTCACTTGAGTTATGATGGAGGTTTCAGTTGCTATGCCATCACTTCCTGTTTTAATACAGGAAGTAGACAAGGAGAGGGGGTGTCATTTGCTCAGGAGACAACCCCCCCAAAATTAATGAAGGTCTGGTGTAATAGGAGCTTCACCTATGCCCTTGAAACATCTCCTCTACCTTCAAATTGTATCCACAGTTGGGGTGACTAGGTGGCGCAGTGAGTAGAGCATTGGCCCTGGAGTCAGAAGGACCTGAGTTCAGATCCAGCCTCAGACACTTAATGCACACACAAACAAAAAAACCTAGCCGTGTGACCTTGGGCAAGTTACTTAACCCCAATTGCCCTCCAAAAAAAAAAAAAAGCAAAAAAAATTTATATCCACAGTATTCTGTCTTATTTTTTACCTAGCCTTAATCACTGAATGAGGCATTGCCTCAGTAAAACTGAGACCTTAGAAGACTTTATTTAAAAAGACCAACACTTCTCACTGCATCCAGGACCATCTCCAGTCATCCTGATCGATATCTGGCCACTGGACCCAGATGGCTCTGGAGCAGAAAGTGAGGGTGATTTTCCCTCACTTAAATCCATTTCACTTGCATCTCATGACATCCTGAGGTCATGATGCTCTTCAAGAACAAAGGACAAACAACATCTTTTTATCCCTCGCCCAGTTGTGGTCCTGGTTACAGAATTTCTAACTGCAAACAGTACACTCAAAATGGAATGTGAGAAATCTTTACACCCCAGCGAGACCAAAAGAGTCTATGTCTTCCTTCCCAAGGTAGAGTTATGGAACCTATAAGAAAAGATTAGACAATGGCCAGGTGGCTAGGAATAATTTTTTAAAAAACCAAACCAACAACTTTTCTCTTTCCTGTTCAAGCAGCTGTGTATTGTCAATAGCTGCCATATTCTTAGAGGGGCAAAAAGTGTTCTGTAGGGTTTGGAATATTTCCTTGGTGAAGTTACATTGAAGAGAGGATTGGCCACACATGTATACTTGAGAGACCCAGGACAAGGAGAACTGGTCAGTATTTACTTTTTCCTGTCACAGTCCTTGGAGATTTAAGTGTAAAGTATAATTACTTCAAGACACCATAATTTGTTTTCTATAATGTAAATCAGTAGAACTCCATAGAATCATTTTTAATGTAGAACCCCAAATAATATGTTCTTTTATTACATAGCAGATGTTTCTTAATTCACTAGCACCATGCATTGGGGTATTAAGATTATTTCTTGGCATTTTATTATGAATAACATACTTGCTCCATCATTAAGTGGGCCATTAAAGACATAAACAAGCTTTTATGCCCTGGTTTTCAGCAGCTGCTGGTGGTCTACCAAGTGATAATCCAGCTTTCAGCAAATATTCTTCAGCTCCAAGAAATAATACATTTAATAGGGCAACCCTAGGTTGTCGGATGGCCCCATGAATCCCTACTTGGGAATATCTCAGCAGGAAAGAAGCCAAAGGGACTTTCCTTCTGGGAAGGCATTACAGCTTGTCTGAGGCTAAGGAAATGGCCTCATGCCTCTTCCAGCCACAGGACTTTTCTGTGCTCAGGGTTAGTTTCATTCCTAGGCCATGAATGAAAAAAAAAAAGTAGATTTTTTTTTCCCTTCAAATTTGAAATTAAAGTACATGAAGTGCAGAGGGTGACAGATCCTTTTTCCTTCCTAATTAATTGTATGGCAAGGCACTTTTGCAAATCCTGTAACCTCTTGCTTTGAAGAGAATCAGGTTTGATACTTCAAACAAAGAGGGGGGTGGAGGACAATATAGGTCATGGGCACCATTGGCTGTAACTCTAAGCGGATATGACCTCTACATGACAATGTTCCCAAGGTGTACAAGGAGGAGATTCATGTCTTATAAATAGGATAGAAGCCAGGTCAACCTTCCCCCAGTCCACCCCACCCCCTTCGACCCTCACTTTGGACTTCCTAAGGAAAACAATTCCAGACAGCTGAGCAGGAGAGTTATGGAGAGTGCTGAGATAGGAAATATCTCAGGTCCTGATATATTAGAGTTGGCTCTTGGTTTTCTTGTTTCCTGAGCTAAAGGTAGCCCTGAAGGGTGCTAAACTTTACAGTGCTAATGTACACAACAACATCCTCATACAAGCAGATGTTAAAAAGGGAGGGGGGCGGAGAGAAGAAAAGAAAGGAAACAAAGCTGACGGAAATTTGCATTAAGCCTACGTTGCTTTCACCCTGGGGACTCTTAGCAAACTGAACCAAAGGGGGAGAATGTGGAACCAATTTTCAGAGCTGGCCAATTCCAAATTTATTAAACGATTCTGTCATCAGCAGGAGGAGGGAGAAAAAGTCACAATTTATGCAACAAATTAGGTAACCATGGACTGCTGTACAAATGATATTTCTTTTCCTTGGTAACTGGATAAACATTATTACAGTATTATACTCTGAAAGTGATGAGGAAATGGGCACTTGAGCGAACTATTTATTAAATACCCGAATCCAAATGCCGATCTAGAGAAAGTGTTCAGGAAGGCACGATGTTATTTTTCTTTAAAGATGTAATTTATTCATAAATTTTCTTTTTCTTTTTTTTTGAGTATGACAATGATTCATTTTCTTATGAAATCGTATTTCATTTTACAGTTGTATATATCCATTGTTCTGCATCTTGCCAAAAAGGGAGTGTGGAGGAGGAGGAGGGTCAGAAATTGGCAAAAACATAGTTTAGGAAGTAACTTTCCAGTCTAACCCAGTAAAGGATCTGTACTGATCTAGTCTCTCTTTGAGGACCATTTAGCAGTCATGACAGCATGGCGATATTTCAAGTACCTTATCTGACTCCCTATTTTAAGGCTTTGTCATGAAACCCCATTCCTTTTTTTGTTACCACCTGATTTTGAAGTAGAATCTGTATTTGTATTTCATTTCATTAATCATAATTATTATAAGGTCTACATACATGTATATGTGTATTATTTACATTTATATACCATGATATAAACACATGAAGTCCTACTGGCATAACTGGTGGTTCCAGTTGGACATGCCCATTTTGCCTGGCATGTTTCCTTCAGGTAATGCATTTACCTGCAACTTATATAGGTCATAGGTCCGTGTCTGCATGAATATACAAACACACATGCACATGTATTTTTAGCTGTGCATGATAGAAAACTCTGCTGCTCGATTCACATTTTACAGGATTCTGAGTTAATATTAGCCTATTAAAAAGAGCTGTAATCAGTGTAACAAGAGAGAAAACTTAGAATGATTTGCACAGCAAACACATTTCACGGTTGTTTTGGACAAATGCCCTCAGTGAATATGTTTAAAACTATGTACAACAGGAATATGTTATCACAAGTAACCATGTTTTAATAAACACTTCATCTTTTTTGTGTTTCATTCTGTTTCATCACAATAATAGAAATATAACTCCATATATCACTGTGAAACACATTTCCACATAAATGCTGATAAGCACAAAATATTTTTCATCATTTACATTTTAACTGTAATAATATATGGCAGGATTAAAACTGCATCCATCATGTGTCTAACTAACCTTGCTGTAATGAATTTTTAAATGTAATGGTTTCTGTCGCAAAGTAAAATCGTACATAATGCCTGGTGACACCGTGTGCTGGTGAACGCGGGCATTTTACAATGTAAATGCAACTTCATTTTTAATTAGGTTTATAAACTTCTTCCCCCCCCCCAAAAAAAAGAACATGATATGCCAGATATGTGTGGCACTGCAGAAAGAACATTAGTCAAGGTATTTAAAACAACTTGTTCTTGGGAGCATATGAGTACATATTCATACACACACACACACACACACACACACACACGTGTGTATGTGTAAAAGCAAGTCACCCTGCAGTAACAAAGGCTTGTGGCAATCACAATGACTAAAGCTTTTTAGGAAGTCTAGAGGGACTCCACTACCTGGGGCACTCTCTTTCTGGCAGTGTTAAGGATCAGATTTAGGGTTGGGTGAACCCAGCAAGAAGGGGCCAAAGAGAGGGAGGGGTGAGGGGAATCAAGGACAAATAAATCTGGCCCCTCCACTAGTAATAACAAATAAGTTGGCTCACCAGAGGAGAATCATTAAAAATAATTTGCGCAAGCTTTCTGTTCTGTGAGCTCTTTTTTTTTTTTTTGATACAATATTTCCTTCCATGATTATCACTGCGGACATGTTTCTGCCATATGGATGGGAGCTGGGCTGGGAGTCTCCACAATACCTGAGTGGTTAATTAAGAGCTGTTGCTGGGCCACAAGAAGCAGGTTTGAAATCCCTCTTCACTCTCCGACAATGAGTAGCTTTTTTAGCAGCAGAAGTCACTAGGGACAGCCGGAAGCACAGGGTAATTATTTGAGATAACATACAGCTGAAGAGTGTGTGTATGGGGGGGCTGAAGGGGGGGGTGCAGTTGAAAGGAGGGCAACGGTAGAGAAAAGTCTATAATAAAAAGGTCAACATCTCCTATTTTTCTGTACAGTGTCGACAGTCTGTAATGCCTTTTTAGAATGAATGACAACGGATTCCTTTTTTTTTTTTTAAATGAATATCTTATTTTGTATTCAAACTTTGCAATTGTGAGTTCAGGCCTGCCAGTCCAATCTGAATAAGCTATACTTACTTTATCAGTGTTCGCTGAGCTGACTTTGATTGCATTGTTGCAAAATAGCGGTAATTTTTCCATTAACCCATACAAACCCTCCCACAAGCTGGAGAACAAAGAAATAGCATGGGGATGAAAGCCCTGATTGCCATGAGCAAAGCCAGGAGTTTCCTTATTGGCTATAAATGTAACTCCTCAAATCATCTTCTTAGGGTAACGGGGCTTATTCATTATGCAATTTTAAACTCAAGTTGAGGTCTCTTGGGATTGGATTCTCATTGGGAGCTGTAGGCCCTCTCTACCAAATTCCATTGTTTCTCCTGTGTTAGGAAGAAGATTCCTGGTTGTCTGGAGTGGTGGGCTTGCTAGAGCAATATTTTATAGATGTTTTGTGAGATTGCCATCTGCCTCCCTGGCTTACCTTGGACCAGAGCCATCACCTAAGACTCCCCAAGCAGGGGAAAATGGTAAACAGAAATCTGGACCTCTGAGTGGGATTCAAGGTACAGTTGTACCTTCAAAATACTATTTCCTCCAGGGAAAGAGGAAAGCAGATTTATCAGAAACCTGATCACTTCCTAACTATGAAAGTCAAAGAAACAAGTGCCCTTATTTAATATATTGGCACCTCTGAGTCACACTTACAGACTGTGGGGTAGAGTTGGAAGCTTCTTTCTAGAGAGCTAGACTAAGTGGGGCTAGGTGTGTGAGATTTTAATGACCAGTAAAAAAAATATGTAAGGGGGTAGAAGAGATGTTCTTATTTCATCTTCAGTCATTATATCAAACTGGTCTGAGATGTTGAACTTGGATGGTCATTCAGCTCAGTGTTTAAGTTTGATCAGAATCCCAAACCCAACTTTCTATCAGAAATGTGGGTCTGGTTAAAGGTCACTTCTGGACTGGGGTGGAGGGGGTGCGGTGGAGGGTTGGAAGGGTAGGGTAGGGTTTGCAGGCCTTCGAAAGCTTCGATATTTCAGGAACACCAAGAATCCTACTCTGTCTAGTGGTAGTTTATCCCACAAAACTGTCTCAGCTTTGTTTAGGAACTGCCCAATATGTTAATTACCTTTTTTCTTTTTCTTTTTTTTTCTTTTTGCCTTGGTGGCATTAGACTGTCAAACTGTACAACCATCTTTAGAAAATAAAAGAGAACACTGTAAGCCCCTGTACCCTGATTCCATAATATCTATTCACTGACAATGCCTGAACTGTCAGATCAGAAGGAGCGTTCCTGGAATAAAGGTGGGCAGATGTGTGATAATGAGACAGAAGCATACAGATGCTAATATAACTGTTCAGCAGAGCAGGTCTGGCTTCGTTAGGCAGGGCCAGGTAGCAGCTGCAGACTGTCAAGTCGCTGGAATGCTGCTTTCTCTTGATTCTCATTTAAGATCCACTTCGTACGCTGTCTGTCAGTGAACTTTTCCCTCACAGGAGCCCGAACCCCTAGGTGATCAGTCACATTTCGACATAACTAGATGTCAAAAGAAGTTTAAGTCGTATGACGAACTGTGATGCATTCCCTCTGCCTGCTGCCAGTCTCGGCCCTCCGAGGCCGCTTGTTAATGATCCACCTGGAAACTCAGGAGTATTTCCTGTGTTTTGTTTTCTTATTAAAACACTGGCTAAGTCTTTGTCAATATCCATGTCAGCAACTGTAAGCTCAAGACAATATTATCACAGGCATAATTTAATTTTAAATGGGGAGCTAAGACCTCCACTGACCAGACAGTGGGAGATTTGTGTTGAACAAACAGGAGCTCTCACCAAATAGACTATTTTGGTGTGGGAACTTAGTGTTATTAATTAGAATGGGGTCCACTTCTGGTTTAGGATCCCAGGTAGCTGGGATCCTGACAAGCAAGTGAAGCCAGCATGATGGGACTCACTGGGGACCATTACCAAGGGAAAGTGAGGAGGAAAACTGGGAAGATTGGGTAGATGAGGCCTGTGTTCAGACCCACAAAAGCCAGGCAACAGAAATAACCTGAGAATTGTCATTTCACATACCCAGGAAATCTTTGAACAGCAGTATGAACTTCATCAGCTCCATATCTGCCTCTGGGAGCTGTTTACTCACTCAAATGCTCTTTCTTTGGTAAGGAGCTGTGGGGGCATTTAATAGAGAGGGCCCTACGTGGGCGCTGCTTATGCCTACATGACTCACAGGGATGTATACAATGAATCCAGTAGTCACCAGTGGTCCCCAGCATGCAGGCATTTGTTTAATTGGTTTGGATCAATTTGTTCTCTCTGCCTTTCCTTCATCTTTTACCTCTCATGTTTACATTTCCATGGAGGAAAAGAAATGCTTTGTGTCTCTTCTGCCAACTATATTTTCTTAGAGGTTTTAATACAAATACTTTATGAAGGCGTTCTTTTCACCTCCTTCCTCCCCTAGTCCCAACCCTCAGCCCCATCAAATGCTGCCAGTGGTAAGGCTCAACAGCTCATGAAATGCTTTTCTTTTTCCATTCAAAGAATGATGGGCCATGCTGTTGTAACTTGGTGCTATTTTTACATAATGAAGATTTCCAAGAAATCTCTCTTATAGTTCTACACCAGAGGACCAGGCAACCTCGACCCATGTTAGCTACTGAAAGGGCAATGTCGACTTATTTCTGTTTTTGTCCCTACTTCGTTTCCATCATCCTTGCCTTCTTCCTCCCTTTGGTGTCTTTCCTGCACACATCCCTGCCCAACCATTCTCTGCCCTTCTTCTGCACCCATCATCTAAGCATGCCCTACTTATCTCCCTCCTTTCCACATAGGAATGTAATTCTTTCTTAAATTCTTCATAAACTGGTTTTTATTCACCAGTACTCTTGAATATAAAACATCTCTCCTCAGATTCTGGTATTTAGTAGCCTACAGCTCATTAGTGCCTATGCTCTCTACCCCTGGAGTTTTACATTTTTAAGTAGGATTCCTCTAAAAGGTCTTAACCTTATAATTCGTAATAACTTAGGGATCACATACCTAAAGTGTAAGTTATTAAAAATGGTCCTTTCTTTCACCAGCCATTGATTTGCTACTCCTTGCAATCAAAGTAAGAGCTATTAAGCCAGGTGATGGAAACTGCTCATTTATTTCACTGTAGTAAAACACAAGTGATTATAATAGATTTCTTAACACAGATTGATCTCACCTGAAATGAAAGCACAGGCTGTGAAAAGACATTGTGAAAATGTAAGGAATTAAGTGAAAATGTGTTGGGAGCAGTCAACAACATTGTCCTTGTATAATGGAAGAGAAGTAGAACATTGTAGGTGTCCATATGTGTCCCTCCATCACCTCTATCCCTTGAGAAAGTACTTCCCTCTCCCCCCCAGATCAATCAATAAGTATTAAGCACTTACTTTATATTTAGCAGTATGCTAAGTTCTGGGGAGAGATACAGGGGTGACAAGATAGTCCCTGCCCTCAAGGAGTTTACAGTCTAACCAGACATACAGGGTGAGTTCCTAGAAAGACAGCCAACAAACAGAGACTATGATAGCTGCCAAATGAAGGTGGCATGTTTCCTTTCACTTTGAGAGCTTGGAAACAGGGCTGAGCTTGTGCTATAACAACCAAACTTTGTCTGAAAATTATCTAAGGACCACCTAATGTGTGCCAATGCTGCACATGTCAAACGTGTCAGCATCTCCCAGAAATGACTCTCTGACATAAACAGTAAGGGAGAAATATTACAATTACTGAAGGCAGAGCGTAAGGCCCACATACATTTTTATGAGGAGTGTCTGTGAATGGCAGAGGGAACTCAGGCAGGCAGGCGGGCAGGCAGAGTTCCCCGTCAATGAAGCTGGCCAAAGAATGCTCCCCCTTCCACACCTCCCCACCACTCATGCACTCCAAAAACAATTAAAATAAGTTAAATGAATTAAAAAAGCCCTTCCCAGTTAAAGCATGGTCAGAGGTTAGGAACAGTAGTATTTGGATTTATGAAAATCCTGTGGCTGCCAAGCCTCAGAAATTGTGTGCAACAAGGGACCCATTCAAGTAGTAACCCAAACAGTTTTCTAAAATTGAAGTCAATAGATATAATTTTTAATTTCTAGGAGGCAGTTTTCATCAGCAGGTTATTTCAGTTCCTTGGGTCTGGAGAAAAGTTCCTTTGCACCTAAGGCTTTAGTGTTTTAGCTTTTAAGAGAAAACAGAAGGAAGACTGAGCAGAGACCCAAGGTTGCAAATGGGAATGCCTCTAGCATGGAAGCCATGTATGTCCCAGGATGGGAGGTAGGTAATGAGATGGATGTATATCCATCGCCCAGACTTTCCCTAGGACTATATTATAAGAGGCCAAGAGAATATAACTGGAATATTAAAGGCATTATTACCAGCATCATCACCTGTGCCTTTCAGGCCTAGTGTTCTCCATTCTAGCAAAGGCATGAGAAATTCAGTAGTGCCTCTTGATCACACTATAAGAATGAATTCTGCTGCTCACATCACCCCCTCCCCCCACCTCCCAAATTCCCCAAAGCACTCAAGAGTGTGTACTTTCTTGCCCATTACATGCACAAACTCCATCAGAAAGCATTTGTCTACACCCTCTTTATTCACTTTCAAAGGGTTAAACAGCCTATTTACTGGGCTGTCAGCAATCTGAAGCCCAAATCGTAAAAAGGAAAAAAAAAGTCTGGTCTAGTTTTGTTCAGCCTGGAGACTTGTCTTCTTGGCCTGTTCTTGTTACCATCATGTAATATCCATGACAATCGTGTTGTGCTTTTTTTTTTAGTGGGCTCGGTGGTGCTAAATCTGAGGGGCCATTTTAAGCCAGTAAAGGGCTTTATTTATGTGGATTTGAAAGAGTCTCGTGAAGGCCCTTGCCCACGAAATCCTCTTCAGCAGGTCATTGCCGTTTCAAAAGGATTGAAATGCAGAGGCAGCGATCAGTACTTCCATCACGTTCTAATAGACTGACATGAGCATTTGTGCCTGAAAGACAGGGGGAGAAAGTGATGCAGATTTGCCCTAAATTGGACTGACGCACAAAGCAGTGAGTCCAATTGACTGACGAGGTAACCCCTCACACCCTCTTTTACACTTCTAACCAGTGCCGCACAAAGAGAGAGCCGTGGGAAGCTGCCCAGGAGCTGAGCGGATCCATTTTCATGGACCATATGGAAATTTTGTTTTGTGTACAGAGAAAGTGTCTGATAACAGTGACCTTAACTGCCATATGTGTACTCTGAATAGCAAGCAGAGCAAACCACTCAGCTCTCTGACCCTTAACATATGGACATCTCCACCAAAGGGAGACCTTTCCTAGCCCAGCCACTTCCACGGCCATCTCATTGGTAACCCGGGGGGATTTCATTAGATTTGTTAATGAATTGCTCTATTGACTTATATCTGAGCTTGCCTCATTAGAGAAGAACACAATTTTTATCTATGTTTTCATGAAGGGAACCAGAACGCTCCGCCTTTGTCGGGAGGTGGGTAATCTGCAGAGCTGTCACAGGTTTTGAACTAATTCATTGTGTCAGTTTAAGAAGGCCCTTCAGTGCTCATTGATGCTCAAGACCCTCTCCAAGCCTCTTCAAATCAATGTTTTCCTTGTGAACGGGATGTTTCTTAGGCCCCTGCTTGGTTTACAAATAGCTGAACATGAGGTTGCCGGGGTGCAGCCTAGCTTTAGGGTGCCAGAAACAAGCAGATTCAGTGAGCTCCCATAGCACCACCTGTCACAAAATGGGTTTTCCAGGCGGCAACAAGCTTTGTACAGCTCTGCCCCATTCACCTCCCCCACCCACCATCACTCAAACTCCATTCCTTTATAAACTAACCCAGAAGTGCTATATTCAAATGCTAGCTCACCACTCCTCAAAAACATTTTTGGGGGTGGGTAGGAATCTACAAATTCCTGTCTATATCCATATTTCAAATCTTGTTGGGAATCATTCATTTCTTTGGGATTCCCAATGTAGGAACTATATGATTTTCAAGCAATAAGAGCTATCAATTAACATATTACTAAGGGTAAACCAATAAAGAGCACATTATGTCTAATAGCTAGTGTGGAATCACAAGGAATTAGCAAAATGAGATTCAATAAAATGGAAACCATAAAGATAAGCTTCTGAAGATTGGATCTGGCTTTTTGAGCTTAAGTCTCGAATAAACAAATGAAAGGCACAGTCCATAGTGATTCCTAACTACACTCTCTTCTCCCAAGCAAAGGAAGGCATGAGAAGGAGACCTTTCAGAGTTGGCCATGGGAAAGCAATGGAGAGTAGAATGTAAACATTATGATTTGGACACTGGCTCTTTCCATGGAGAGCAAAATCCAGATTAGTGTTTAGAACAGATGAGAACTTGGCCTGATATCCTCCGTGGGCCACACAAACTTCCCATAATTCTGTGCAATAGAAGCTCTCCACATCTGGCCATTGACAGCTCTGGCATTTTCTCCCCATAGCAAGAGTCACACATGTGGGAAAACTTGGCCTGTCAGCATTAGAGAGGAAATCTGGGCATCGTATAGGTCATCTTGCATTGTCTTTGTATAAGAGTGAATAACTTAATCTCTGTGAATAAGAATGAGAGGTATGAGTGAACCCAGTGGATAGAGGCCTAGGCCTGGAGTAAAAAGACCTGCGTTAAAATCTGATAGCACACACTAACTGTGTGATCTTGGGCAAGTCATTTAATAGCTATTTGCCTCAGTTTCCTCATCTATAAAATGGGGTTAATTATAGCCCCTACCTCCCAGGATTGTTGTGGGGATCAAATGAGATAATAATTATAAAGCACTTAGCACATAGACAGGGATATATACATTATCATTATTAGTAGTAGTAGTACTAGTAGTAGTAGTAGTAGTAGTAGTAGTAGTAGTAGTAGTAGTACCTAAGTGCAAACATCGAACATTCTGAGCTGAGTTTCCAGAAATGAAATTCTGTATAATTATAATGATCAAACTTGTTCCAGATAAAAAGATGAGAAAACTACCTCCCTTACTACACTGGAGATGTATTCATTAGTTTTATTGAACCCCTCCTCCTACCCCCTTCTTTTTCTTTTCCATTTTTTTTGCTATAGGAGATGATTGCTGGGTAAGGGAAGAAGGGGGAAATATATTCCCAAATTAAGGTGATATAAACACAAAAGATAGCTATGCAAATTAAAATTTTGAACATAATTTCCAGGTAAAGGTCTAGTTTTTCTTATTTAGTTTCTGCTTCTTCATAGATAATAGCATCAGAGCTGGAATTGACCTCAGGGGCCATCTAGCCCAACCTCTTAATTTTAAGGATGAAGTAAATGAAGCTCAGAGGCTAAGTGACTTGACTAAGGTCACACACGCACACGCACACACACACACACACACACACACACAAACTGTTGCTCAAAACATTCCTTTAAAGAAAGCTATGATGAATTCTCCTCTCTGAAGAGGGGAAAAAGCAAGGGGAGATAGGTAAAGAAGGGATGGTGAATATTGCATACTGCAGGATAGACAGTGCATGTCAAGGCCTGGAGAAAGTTATACATGCAACTTTAAGAAAAGTCTCCAGTGTATATAAAACCTGGCCAGTTGCTGCACATAAGGGGCACATATGGTCTGGAAGTCCTATAGGGTTTGCTATCTTCATCAGCTGCGGTCAGAACCACAGAGTGGAAATTAGCAACACTTTTCATATGATTTCATGAAACATTGATAAGTAATTTGGCTTAACTTGCCCTACTATTCAAGAAATTGGAGTGATGAATGTTTACCAATGATCTTAGATCATGATCTTTAATTAAGACTAAGAAGGTGAGTCAGTTATGGCATCAGGGCATAACTAATGGACAGCCTGTGTGTGTTGTGAATATCCTCATAACTTTGAAAGATCTGGAGAAAGGAACCCTGTATGTTGAGAGAACCCCTGTCTCTGATTTACAGGAGGACATGGATGAGGAAAGTGCAGAATGAGAGGTTAGAAGGGAGTATTCATATTGATGAGATCATAGATTCATCAAAATATTAAAGGAGAGACCTTATAAGCTCTGTGTATCCTTACCTTTATCCTCACTCTCACAGATGAGTCAGGTTTCCAGATCTCTGCTGGTTTCTATCTATCTCTTATGGCTGTAGGTATACCCCTGAGGAGTTGGGGTGAATATTCTCTAATGTTATGAGTCCATTCTAGTATATTCAACCAAGTTTTAATCATTAGCACTTGTATGTCATTTAATCAATTAATATCAATTAACTTTTACAAAGGGATATTTACTATGAAGCTATAGTAAGAAAAACACAAGGTATTTCCCTCTATTATTTGAGGGCACACTACCTAAACCACCTTGGTCATTGGGGGGAGTGGGTTCAAGCTTAAAGCAGTTTTTACCAAGTATTTCTTTACGACCACTTCACTTCCAAAATCCAGCATACTGGAAGATTCTGTGTCTGTCCCCTCAGCAGGCGGTTATATGACTGGAACAAATAACAACAAAAAAATCTCTGCCTACACTGAAGCAGTTTACTGGGCCCTTCCACAAAGATGTTGTCACATCTTTCTGGAAACAGACTTCCTAGTCTCTTCAAAATGGACCAGCAATAGATAGGACTTGTGTACCTGTGCTCCGGGGAGGAGGCTCCCATTGGCCAAGTCTCATTATAAAAGTAAGACTGTTTCTAGAAAGGAATGCTTTTAGCCTATAAAATAAAAAGAATGGAAACTCCAACCCCCAAGTCATTAGTGGAAACAAAGCTGACGTCCAATCTGGGATAGTAGTGGAAAGATATATCAGAATTAGATTCCCAAGTGTACAGCTGCCTTCCATAGGCTTGAAAGTCTCAGGCTGGAGATAAACTATAGTCTGAGGACTCAGAAGGGAGAGTAGATTTTTTCTAGGATTCAAACTTTTATAGCTAAAAGGGATCTTAGGGATAATTTAGCTTTAGCTTTTCATTTTCATAAGTAGGAAAACTGAGGTCCAGATAGCTGAAGGCACTTGTGTAGGGAACCCTCGTGCCTGACTAACCTGGTTACACTGGAAGAATATAAAAAAGCCTGTGTCAGAAGTGAACGCTCAGACCTTAGGAGTGCTAAATGGATAATACCCAGACCTAAGTTCAGAGTTTATTGGGAACAAAGGACCCTGTTTGACATCTGGGAATTCTCCAGGCTTCTTTTTTCCTTTGGGCTTTTTCCAGATAATATGTGAGTGGCTATATGAGTCTTTCCATTCTAGACTGGATGGTAACTAGGCTTGTTAGTGAATTCTCCTAATTTTTAGTGAAATCTTTCTAGGCCTAGTGTAGTTTCTGAATCTTCTGATTTAGAGGCCAGACCTTGTTCCTATTTGGCTCTCCTTTCCCCCATTCTGCTCCAAAACCACAATGACACCTTCCATTCTACACCAGATTTATCTTTCTGAAGCTATGCATGTTGTTTATTTGTGGCCTAATTGTTTTGGAAAACAACAGGAAAAAAAAGGATTTCTGTCACATCTAGAAGTGACAAACACACACACACAGACACACAGACACACACACACACACATATATATATAGCATACCACTTCTACTTTTATAGGAATAAGTATTATATAATTTTTTAAAAATTGTGTCTTACTCAGTAAAATAGTTTTTGTTTAACACACTACACAAGGCTTGGAGAGTTCCACATAAAACTTTGCCTGTGGAATAGCCTCCTTCTGTCCCAATCAATCTACTGGGTCTCCATTTGTACAGATATCATATTTTTAGCCTGAAAAGATTTCTCAATGGAAGCATTTCTTCTGCTTATCACTGATGGTACTTACATTTCCTAGGGAAAAATCCAAATGTAAATCCAAGAAATGTCTTGAGTGGCATGTTATATAACTTCATAGGATTTAAGAATAACATTGGAAAATTTTTTTAAAACTTCTGGTCCTGTAGTTTCCCAATAAATTTTTAGTTCACTTAAAATTCATTTCCATGCAGCTGTTTCAATTTCATTCAGTTTCTTCAAATTTTCCATCTTTCATCATGTCTCTTATTTGAGGGCCACGGATATCCTCTCATCTTTATTACCCTCATTGATTCTTAGAAATTTATTTTTTTAGATAAAGCAAAGCTACATGCTTTAATAAACCAAGTTTAATGTGCAACAGTGCTAAGAAAACTTCTTCAGGACTAATCAGTGGTTAGCTTGCCATCTATTTCTTCCCTAGAATGAATTCTTTCCTTTGAGCCATTAAAAAAAAAACCCACAAAGCTGCTACCAGGCATAGTGCCTTGTGCCTGTAATATCTACTACTAGAAATCCTGAGACTGGTGAATAATTTGCGTTTGGGAGTTCTAAGCAACAAAAGGACTAAAGCCAATTGGAGTTCTGAATATAATCTGACATGGCAGAATGGAAGTGTGGTGAATGGCCTTCAAATCCAAAGGACCTGAGTTCAAATACTGCCTTCTGACATTTAGCAATAGTGTGACCCTGGACAAGACACTTAATTTTTCTGGGCCTCAGTTTCCTCATCTGTAATAATGAGAGGGTTGGACTTGACTTCTAAGGTCAATCCTATCTATAAATCTATGATTCTGTGATACCATGATCCATATTTCCAGTCAAGTAGTATCTAATCCAAGTGATTCAGCACAAGTGAGGGGCTCAGACCTTACCATGACCTCCTACTTTACAACCAAAATAAGAGTGCAAATGCTTTCTTAACCAGAGAAATAAAATTTCATCTCTGAGTTTTCAAAGCTTTCTACATATATGACAAAAACTATTTAGATGATCAGCACACAAGGCAGGCTGGGAATGTAAGTAATGGACATCATTAGCTGCAAAATTCCAAATGCTTGAGTAAACAGGATTAAATATAATAATGATGTGTACCCAATGACCTCCAAAGAGCAACTGACAAAACAGTCTGCTGCATTTTAAGAGTTTTCACTGCATGATTCAATATGTGTGAAGATGTCTCAACCTACCCTGACAGATACCTCAGAAGTTGTGTTTAACCACAACATGAAAAAATAAGGCAACTAGTGATATCTCACTATCCTCCAGCTTCTGACAGAACTTAAGGACAGCTCCTAAAACCTAACGTAGTCTTGGGCTGCCCTGAGAGATAAAGCTTCAAGAAATAAGAGGGTGACATCATGCCTTGGTAGGACTGAAACTGAGGTAGTGTGTTCAGTTCTAGGGACCAGAGTTTAAAGAGGGCATGGATCATTGGAAAACATACAAAGAAAGGGAAACAAAATTGGGGAGGGCCTTGATTTCAGGTCATATGGAGAGTAGTTTAAGGAGTCAGGAATGGTTAGACTGGAGAAGCAATGTAGACTCCTTATAGGTCTTTTCAAAGTATTTGAAGGACTGTCTGATGGAAGAGGGAGTAATGTGTAGACGTTTAGGCTTAATGTCAAGAAGAACTTCCTGACAATTAAGATCTATCCAAAGGTGGAATGGGCAGCTTCTGGATGTAGTAGGTTGCCCCTCACTGGAGGACCAGGTCAAAGCAGGGTACCACCCACTAACATTGCTTTTACCCAGGTTAGCCAATTAACAGCTGTTTCAGTGTATGCCCTTCTTCACTTCGCCCTCCCCCTCTCCTTTGTCCTTATCTTGTATGTATTTTGTACTGAATATATTTGTGTGTATGTGTTGACTCCTTGAGAGCAGAACCTGTTTTCTTCTTATCTTTCTATCTCTGGCACTTAGCACAGTGCCTCGAATACAGTAGGAACTTAATAAATGCTGCATTTTTTGTTGGTTTGGTGTATGTATGTATGTGTTGGTGATGCGTCTTTAAACTCTTTCCTGTGCTAAACTCTGGAGTTGTAATCACCTTCTCTCTCAGTACCACAGGAGATAATCCACGTTATCATGGGGGCAGATACGAGTCTAATTGTCTTTTGCTTCAATCATATCCACTCTTATCACATCCTTCAGTGTACTTTCCTATCCTGTCTCTCAATGTGCCCCACACATTCTTTCAGGAAGTCAAGGAACTCTCACTTCAGAATAGTAACAGACACACCCCACTTGTAATAACTGAGTACAAGTTGGCAGACAATAGAATAACTATAATTGGAGGTTAATTCTTTTTTTAACAGATTTGACACAATCTAATGGGAATTTCCTTTTCCCTTTGCTACACTTAGATCCAGTTTCTCCTGACTTTGCATCTGTCTGTCTGTCTGTCTGTGTCACTCTCTGACTCTATTCTTCTGTTTTTCTATCTCCCTCTCTTTCATTCTTGGGGTGGAAGGTAGGGAGAGGGTGGGGAAAGGTGTCCTGACATACACTTGATTTCATCAGTGTAGGAAATTCCCAGTGTAGAATAATGCCAACTCATCTCTACCTGACTGTGTTAGAGTCATCTGGAGGCATAATGAGCCCAGGGTCACACAGCCAAGACAAGACTTCAACACAGATCTTCTATTTAATCTGCAGTCCGTTGATTACTCTCTTGGTCTGGTTCAAATACATTCCCTTGTCCCTTCTGTCTTCTATGCCATTCTCTGTGGGTTGGTGACCTTAAGTTAGAGTAGTGGTTCTCACAGTTTGGTCCCTGAATATACAGGGCACTCTGGAACTTTTCAGGGGGTTTGTGAAGTCAAAACGATTTTCATAATAATATTAAGATGTGATATTGAACCTATTTCAAAGCTTACTCTCTCAGGGAGGAGCTACGTGGTGGAGGGAGAGAAAATTGGGAACTCAATTTTTTAAATGAATTTTAAAATTTTCCGCATATGTAACCAAGGGAAAATAAAATATTATTTTTTAAAAAGATGTTATTTTCCACTAAAATATTCTCTCCTTTTCCAACTATATATCTGTGTAAAGTCAGATTTTCTTTATAGGCTTCAATCAAAACAATCTATAGCAACAGATTGAATGCAGAAGCAGATAGGAGAATCCAGCTGCCTTCTATTAAATCAGATATTAAAGGGATTTGCAAAAACATGTAGAAAAATGTTACTCTTCTTACTAAGTTTTTTCTTATTTTGGAAAAATAATTATGTTTAATTAAAATGCTATTTATGTTATGTAATGAGTTCATTATTGTTATTTTAAAATGAATTAATAAATATTTATAAAATGTATCTTTTGATTTGTAATGTGGTAAATAGCAATAGATATAAATCACATAAACAGAAAGCTATTTGGGGGCCTAAATAATTTAAAAGTGTGAAGGGTTCCTGGGACCAAAAAGTTTGAAAGTCTCTGAATTAAAGAATATGGCCCCATACCCAGAGTACAGCAATGAGATTTGAAGTCTATCTCCCAAGTATATGTGAGATTTTTCCTTCCTTCCTTCCTTCCTTCCTTCCTTCCTTCCTTCCTTCCTTCCTTCCTTCCTTCCTTCCTTCCTTCCTTCCTTCCTTCCTTCCTTCCTTCCTTTCTCTCCCCGCCCCCCCCAGCAAGTCAGCAAGACATGTGTCCAAATTCACTTACAGACATTCACTAGCTGTGTAAACCTGGGCAAGTCATTTAACATGTCTGCCTTAGTTTCCTCAACAGTAAAATGGGGATAATCATAACACTTACCTGTTGGAGTTGTTGTGAGGCTCAAGTGAGATAATATTTGAAAAGTAGCTCTAACTCTATGATTCCAGGATCATTTTATTGTGGCTTTACTAGAAGATAATGAACAGAATGAATTCATAGCCATGTAGAGACTGGGCAAAAGAAAGTCTTCCACACTGGGGATGTAGCATCAGCTCTCAACTTTTCTGAGTTCTCTGCTGTTGTAGATGATCCCTTTGCATAGGTACAGATAATAATTTATACAGTAGGGCCTCATTTAACCAGAATTTGGGGAGAATAGATAGTTTTGGTCAATGTAGTTTTTGGATAAGCTGGAGGCTAAGCTGCAACCCGTTGGGAATTTTAAGCCTTGCTTGTGAAAAATCTATATAGAAAACATTGGTCTTGTCTCATGGCTTCGAGGGTACAGTGGACATAACTATAGCTCTAAAATCTTGTAATCACACGACTCCTCCCCGCTAAGGTGAGGTGGCTCTCAGAAGCCTTGAATCATCACTCTAAACACCAGGTATTGCATAAGCCTGTACATACAGAAAGTGTAGGAGATCTAGTTCTGAGGTGACCTTTAATTATGACCTGGATGTAGGTTTTTTAAAAAGTCACTCTTGTCAATAAATGTGTTTACTTTCCATCTACCCTTTCCCCCTAAATGTGGAAAGCAAAGTGGGCACAACATTCTGGTTAATTGAGAGCACCTGTTAGTTGGTTTCCAGTTAAGCAAAGCTTTTTTTTAATGTGTATTTGGCTTTGGGGCATGTTGCATACTTACATTTGAATATGGGTGTTTGATGTTCATTTCAAACCAAATAATGAAGCCAGCTGGGAATACGTGACTCAGGAGAAGCCAGAGAACTGACTGGTTTTTGCAATCAGCTCCACTGCTCAACAGCTGACAATGCATTCCACTGAAGGAGAGATGGTCTCTTTCAGGCTGTTGCAAATGAAAGCTGTCAAACCTACCCAAGGGCAAAAATGGTCCAGAATGCAGCTTAAAGGCACCTAGTACAGTGGTTAGTGTTGGGCTTCAATTCAGGAGAACTGAGTTCAAATCTTACCTCTGACACCTGCCAGCTGAGTGACCTTAAGCAAGTCACTCAACTTTTGAGCTTCACTTTCTCCATCTTTAAAATGGGGATAATAGTATTTCTTCCACAGGCTCGTTTGAAGCTTAAATGAGATTATTCAAAGCCCTTTGTGAATTTAAAAGTGAAATAAAAGTTATTCTTTTTCTATTGGTCTTCTCTTAACTTGTATACAGGGTAGTTGTGGTGTCAACAGAGCTATAATTAATCACACTAGATGCTGTCTCTAGGTAGTGACCAGTTATTATTATTATTGCTATTTCTACTCTATGTAGAAATCAAACAAACATTTGCCCCAGATTTTCATAAAATGTTGATCAAACCCAAAAGAGATCAGAGAAATCTATGTGGCATGTCCACACATGTTCAAGGTCTTAGTTTGAGAATCATGTTAAATGCCAAAGACCTTAAGTTGAAAGAACCAGCCATGAGTTCACATCCTGCTTCTGTCACTCATTACCTGGTGATCTTGGGCAACTCATTTAACTTCTCTGGGCTTCAGTTTCCTCATTTGCAAAATGTGAGGGTTGAACTAGATGACCTCTAAAGGCCTTTCCAGCTCTAGGTCTATGTTTATAAGAGTCTATTATCTATTACTTTAAACAGAATGAAGTTTGTGTGATCTTGTTGCCCAGTCCATGGGTAGACATCTTAACTTTGACAGAGTGGCCTTATAGACTCTATTTACCTTGTGTGCAAGATAAGAGAAGACCAATAAAAAATAGTAACTTCTATTGTACTTTCAAGTTTGCAAAAGGCTTTGCAAAATCTCATTTATACAGAGAGGAAATGAGTATTGCTTCAGGTCAACAGAAAGAATACTTGAAATCTCAGCTAGCATTCTGTCTTCTGTAGGAAGCTTCCTGATCTCCCTTATTTCTAGTGCCTTCCTGCAGTTCATTATCTTCAGTTTATCTTGTACCTATCTTGTTTGTGCATCATTACTTGCATGTTATTTCAACTGAGTAAATTCATGATTCATTCATCATGACTGTCAGCTCCTTGAGGGCAGACACTGGCTTTTGCCTTTGTTTAGTATTGTACTGGTCTATTATTGTATAGAAGACCAATGAAGCATGTTTTTAATATAAGCCATTGAATGAACTATAGTGATGTTACACAGAAAGAGGGAGGAAAAGGGTTCAGTGGCTTGTTGAAAACATCAAAATTGATCAATATATTTTTATATTTAGTTGTAATGCTTTTAACGTAAGGACTATCTTTTGTTTCTTTTTGTATCCCTAACACTTAGCAGAGTGCCTGGCACATAGCAAGAGCTTAATAAATGTTTATTGATTGATTTATTTGATTCAACTTACCCAACTGGGTAAGGTACTGGAATAGCATTTTATCACTCACTTTAAGTGAGGTGGGAGTAATTTGATTGACATACCCAGTTGACCCTACTCTTAAAATTTTTAAAGCTCAAATGAGATCAGTTATGTAAAATGATTTGCAAATTTGAAGTGCTGTATGACTATTAATTATTATTATTGGCTTCAAGACGCAAGGAACAAGCCTGATTCCATAAAACTTATTAAGATGTGCCTACCATGTCACAGTTACTTCCGATTTGAAGTAAGGCCTTAAAAAAAGGCTATCTCATAGGTGAAACATTCTACCAAGAAGGGATTTTTGGTCATTATCAAGCCTAGCTATGGAGTAAACGTTCTTCCTCATATCCTTTGCTACTTAGTGGCTAAGGTGCTGCCTCCTATATGAGGCCTTTCCTAATTATTTGCATGACTCTTCATCTCTTTTCTCTGTTCTTATGCATTGGTTGTCCTCCATAACTAGAAAGCATTCCCTCCACTCTTCTGACTCCTAGAATTATAGCTTCCTTCAAATTGAATTCAAGTACCTTGTATCTGTCGTATATGCATTTTGTGTATATTTATATATATATATATATGCATCCCTTTACCCCATTATAATGTAAGTTCCTTGTGGGCAGATACTCTTTTGCTTTTGTCTTTGAATCTCCTGTACCTGACATAGTGCCTGGCATATAGTAGGTGCTTGATAAATGCTTTTTGCTTGACTGATCAGACTCTGTAGTTATTAGTACTTTCTACCTCTGAAAATTATCTGATATTTACTCATCTGATATGTTATGCTCCTTTCCCCTCTTCCACAGTCAGTAGAATGTGAACAGCACCTTGAGGACAGAGACTGTTTTCCCATTTTGTCTTTTGTTTTCCCAGTGCATAGCAAATAGAGTGCCTGTCACATAGAGGTTGCTAAATAAATTCTCATTGAATTGAACTGAGTTGTGTTAACACCTTTGGATGGGGTCCAATATGGAACATGGTCTTTGAGTGAATCTACTTTATAGCAAGCAATGTCAAGACAAAGTTAAGATGTGTTTTCTCTTCCATCCTTTGTGTCCAGCTTCCCAATTATTTACACTTCATTTGGTCAGTCAATATCTATTATATGCCAGGCAATGTGTTAAGTGCTAGGGATACAAAAAGAGGCAAAAGATAGTCCTTACCTAAAAACTAAGTATTAAAAATAAGATATAAAAAGGTCTCCATCAATTTTGATGTTTTCAATAAGCCACTGAACCCTTTTCCTCCCTCTTCCTATGTAAAATCACTTCAGTTCATTCAAAGGCTTATTGAAAATATGTTTCACGAGACTTCTTTTTTTTTTTTTAAAGCAATTGGGGTTAAGTAACTTGCTCAAGGTTACACGGCTAGTCATTATTTATGTGTGGGTGCTCATTTTCTGAGGCCGGATCTGATCTCGGGTCATCCAAACTCCGAGGCCGGCACTCTTACTCACTGCGCCACCTAGCCGCCCCTTTAGGGCAATTGGGGTTAAGTAACTTGCCCAAGGTTACACGGCTAGGTTTTTTTTTTTTTGTTTTTTTTTTTTTTGTATGGATTAAGTGTCAGAGGCCGGCTCCGAACTCAGGTCCTTCTGATTCCAGGGCCAGCGCTCTATTCACTGCGCCACCTAGCCGCCCCTGTGAGACTTCTATATAATAACAGGCCAGTGAAGATATGGAGAGTCCATAGAGCAGTGAAGATGGAGAGAGCATTTCAGTATCATCCTCCCTCCTTCCACCCTAGAAGTAGTCACTTAGAGAGAGGGAAGCATTTCATCCTTAGCCTTGGTCTCTTCTTCTTCCTTTTCCCCCTCTTGTCTTTTTGAGCAAAAGGGGATCTTGTGAACTTTGGAAGTCAGAAAGACTTCCACCTTCCCACTGGCATATTAGCAACGTCCCTAGATCAGTTGATAGTTGTGTCTACATTGGGAGCTAAAGACAGACTGGGCTCCTATTCCTAGCTCTACAAAGAGCCCAGTGGAAAACTTCACCACACCCAAGGAGGACATCCTGAGGACTCCAGTCAAAGGACTTCTAGGAGCTATGAGTTTCCCCTCTTACATATGCTCTCCTGAGCTCACTTTCCCCTGGACTCTATTACTGGTGAGAGAATGTGCTGTTTACTTTTGGGAGAATAATTTTTATCAACTGGTCTTACTGTATAATTGTAAATGCTGTAGTAACCTTCTAAAAGATACTTAAATCTGGCTAAATAAATGGACAACCAACCCATAATTATGGATGGAAGCACACTGGTAGAGGATTGTGAACTATAGCATTAGAAAGATAATCTTTAGCACTGCTGGGGTGTCTCTCTCAGCCTTGAGAAAACCTAGTGGCCATGGTATGGGGACCCAACTTGTCACTGTGAGTATGAGTTGGGACAGTCACTTCAGGGCATGTACTACTTAACAAAACTATGAGGTAGATACTACAATTCCCATTTCACAGATGAGGAGCCTCAGATGCAGTGAGATTAAATGACTTTCCCATGATCACACAGTGAGTAAATGTCAGAGGCAGAATTGGAACCCTACATTGACTCTATATCCAGCACTGTCTCTGCTAATAGCATGAAGTACAGTCTAGCATATAGGATTTAGAGATTGAAGGAATATTGTGGTTAACTATTCCCACCCCCAATTTTATAGAGGAGGTTAACAAGGCCCAGAGATAAAAGATCAAAGTATTTATTTTGTTTCAATACATTAAAATCTACTTTTTCTCCCTTTTCCTGACCCCTCCCCAAATTGAGAAAGCAAGAAAAACGAAACCCTTGTTACAAACATGTTTGAGCAAACAAATTCCTGCACTGGTCACGTCCAAAATAAATATCTCAATATGTCTGAGTCTGTCACCTTTTGATCAGGAAGTGAATAATAGCATGTTGCATCATGAATCCTCTAAAATGGTGGCTGGTTATTGCATTGATAAGAGCTCTTAAATCTTTCAAAATTGTTTGTCTTTGCAATATTCCTGTTATTATATAAATTTTTCCACATCATTTCATATGTCTTGCTGTAAGGAATCATATTGTATTAATATATGATAACATCCATTCTCTCACCAATTGATGGACAACTCCTTCAGTTTTCAATTCTTTGCCACCGAAAAAAATTAACTTAATATTTTTGTGCATAAGTTCTTTTCATAAATATATGTATCTATATGCACTATATATGTATGCACTTATATATATTTATGAATACACACACATAAATGTGTGTATTGGAAGTGTAGACCTAATGTGTGGTATTGCTAAATCAAAGGGTATGTACAGTTCAATAACTTTTCAGGTACTGTTCCAGATTGCTCTGAACCAATTCATACATTCACCAACAGTTCATTCATATGCCTGTTTTCCTATTAGGCCTCCATTGTTTGCTGTTTTCCTTTTTTGTCAACTTGGAACCTGATGGGTATGAGTCAGAACCTCAGTTATTTTAGTTTGCATTTCTTATTACTGATAACTTAGATTTCTTCCTCTGAAAACTGCCTGTTCATATCATTTTACCATTTGTTAAATAGAGAATGGCTCTTATTCATATAAATTTGAACCAGTTTCCTACATATCCTAGAAATGAGTCCTTTATTATAGAAACTTGTTGCATAGTTTTCTTTTTCCCTATTTAGCTACTTCTCTTCTAATTTTAGCTAAATCAGTTTTATTTTTACAAATACTTTTAAATTTTATGTAATCAGAATGATCTATTTTACCTTCTTTAATTCTTTTTATGGCTTGTTTGGTCATGAACTCTTCCCCTAGCTATAGATGCAACAGGTAGTTTTTTTCATTCTCCTTTGAATTGTTTATGATGTCACTTTTTATGTCTAAGTTATGTTCTTATTTAGGGCTTATCTTGGCATATGGCACAAGATGTTGGTCTCTAGCTAATTTTTAACAAACTCTATTTCAGTTTTCCCAACACTTTTTGTCAAGAGTACTTGCTCCAGTAGTTGGTGTCTTTGGTTTTGTCAAACACAAGTCTACTGTTTCTGTATGTTGTATTGCTTCTGTATATTGTAAACATAATCTATCCATTCCACTGACCAACTTTTTTTATTTTTTAACCAGTGTCAGATTGTTTTGTTGATAGCAATTTTGTAATATAGTTCTAGATCTGGCACTTTGAGACTCTCTCCTTCCCACTTTTTTCATTATTTCCCTAGAGATTCTAGGCCTTTTGTTCCTCCAGATGAATTTAGTAATTAGTTATTTTTTATAGTTCAATAAAATAATACTTTGCTAGTTTTGTTGGTATGACACTGAATAATTAAGTTAATTTAAGAAGTATTGTGATTTTTGTTACGTTGGTTTAACCTACTTGTGAACAATTAATATTTCTCCAGTTATGTGTTTTGTAGTGGTAGTCATATAGTTCCTATGTGTGTCTTGGGAGCCTACCCCAAGTGTTTTATATTACATGTAGCTATTTCAAATGCAGATTAACTTTCTATCTCTTACTGTTTTGTTTTGTTTTTCTTTTTGGTTACATATAGCAATGTTGACGATTTATGTGGGTTTGTTTTCCCAAAAATTTTTTGAAGTTAATTGTCTCAACTAATTTTTTAGATTGCTCTCTAGGGTCTCTAAGTAAACCATCATGTTATCTGGGAAAATGTAATATTTTTCCCCTTTTTGTCTATAGTTATTCTCTCAAGTTCTTTTTCTTGCCTTATGGATATAGCTAGCATTTTATTGGATACTATATTGAATAGTAATGGTAAAAATGGAATCCTTATTTTGCTCCTCATCTTTTTGGAAAGTACTTTATTTTATCTCCACTATATATAATGTTAGCTTTTGGTTTTAGAAAATTACTATTTATCATGTTAGTGAAAAATCCACTTATTCCCATTCTTTCTAGTGTTTTTCAACAGTATATCTTGTTGAAAGTCTTTCAGGCATCTATTGATAAAATAATGATTTTTGTTACTCTTTCTTATTGTTATGGTCAATTATATTTATAATTTCCTACCACTGAGCCAGCCAAGCATTCTAGAATATAATATCAAAACTAGTCATAGTGCCTAATTTTTGTGATATGTTTTACTTTCCTTGTTAACATTTTATTTGAAATTTTTGCATAAATATTTGTTAGGGATAGGTCTATATTTTTCTTTCTGTGTTTTGACTCTCTAAGGTTTAGATATCAAAACCATATTTGCATCATAGAATCAATTGGGTATGAGTCCTTCTTTTCCTATTTTTACAACCTTTTTTAATATCAGAATTAATTATTCTTTAAATGTTTGATAGAATTCACTTGTAAATCAATTTGACTAACTATATTTCCCTCCATCCAATCCTGCCCCCACTTATTCTATTTTCTACTTTTACCCTATCTCTTTTCAAAAATGTTTGCTTCTAACTACCCTCTCCCCTAATCTGCCCTCCCTTCTATCCTCCCCCCTCTTATCCCCTAGCCCCCTATTTTCCTGTAGGGTAAGATACCCAATTGAGTGTGTATGTTATTCCCTCCTTAGGCCAAATTCAATGAGAATCAGGTTGTCCATTCCCTTTCACCTTCCTGCTCTTCCCCTCCATTGTAACAGTTTTCTCTTGCCTCTTTTATATGAAATAATTTACCCTAATTTACTGCTCTCTTTCTTCTTCTCCCAATAAATTCCTCTCTCACCTATTAATTTTATTTTTTAGATGTCATCCCTTCATATACAACACATCCTGTGCCCTCTGACTATGTATACATGAACATACAAATGCCCACACTCACATATATATTTATATACACATACATATTCCTATATACACATATATATGTATGTATACACAAATATATATATATATATATATACACATATACATATATCTATTCCCTTAAGCTATCCTCATACTGAGAAAAGTCTTATGAGTTACAATTAACATTTTTCCATGTAGGAATGTAAATAATTCAACTTTATTAAGTTCCTTATGATTTCTTTTTCCTGTTTACCTTCTCATGCTTCTCTTATTTCTTGTATTTGAAAGTCAAATTTTCTGTTCAGCTCAGGTTTTTTTCATCAAGAATGCTTAAAAGTAGGGGGGGCTAGGTGGCGTAGTGAGTAGAGCGCCGGCCCTGGAGTCAGAAGGACCTGAGTTCGGATCCGGCCTCAGACACTTAACCCACACAAACAAAAACCTAGCCATGTGACCTTGGGCAAGTTACTTAACCCCAATTGCCCTAAAAGGGGCGGCTAGGTGGCAGAGGTAAGTGGCCTCGGAGATTGGATGACCCGAGATCAAATCCGGCCTCAGAAAATGAGCACCCACACATAAATAATGACTAGTCATGTAACCTTGAGCAAGTTACTTAACCCCAATTGCTTAAAAAAAAAAAAGAATGCTTAAAAGTCCTCTATTTCATTGAATGACCATATTTCCCCCTGAAGCATTGTACTTAGTTTTGCTGGGTAGGTAATTCTTGGTTTTAGTCCTAGCTCCTTTGACTTATGGAATATCATATTCCAAGCCCTTGGATCCCTTAATGTAGAAGCTGATAGATCTCTTGTTATCCTGATTGTGTTTCCACAATATTAAAATTGTTTCTTCCTGGCTGCTTGTAATATTTTCTCCTTGATCTGGGAACTCTGGAATTTGGGCATAATATTCCTAGGAGTTTTCTTTTTGGGATCTTTGTCAAGAGGTGATCAGTGAATTCTTTCAACCTTTATTTCCCCCTCTGGGTCTAAAACATCAGGGCAATTTTCCTTGAGAATTTCTTGAAGGAGGAGTTCTAGGTTCTTTTTTTGATCATGGCTTTCAGTAGTCCAATAATTTTTAAATTTTCTCTCCTGGATCTATTTTCCAGGTCAGTGGTTTTTCCATTGAGATACTTCACATTGCCTTCTATTTTTTCATTTGTTTGGATCTATTTAATAGTATCTTGATTCCTCATAAAGTCATTAGCTTCCATTTGCTCCAGTCTAATTCTGAAGGAATTATTCTCTTCAATGAGCTTTTGAAATTCTTTTTCCATCTGGCAAATTCTGCTTTTTAAGGCATTCTTTTCCTCATTGGCTTTTTGGGCCTCTTTTGCCATTTGAGTTAATCTATTTTTAAGGTGTTATTTTCTTCAGTCACATTGTTGACTCTCTTTTTTCATGATTTTCTTGCATCATTCTCATTTCTTTTAGCAATTTTTCCTCCACTTCTCTTACTTGATTTTCAAAATCCTTCTTGAGCTCCTCCATGGCCTGTAACCAATTCATATTTTTCTTGGAGGCTTTTGGTGCAGAAGTTCTGACTTCATTGTCTTCCTCCAGTTCCATGCTTTGATCTTTTTTGTCCCCAGAAAAGGTTTGTATGATCTGATTGTGCTTCCTATGCTTGCTCACATTGGCAGCCAATTATTGACTTTTGAGCTCATTGCCATAGTAGAACTCTGATTCCAGAGGGAAGAGCTATGTCCCAAACTGCTGGTGTTTTTGCAGCTGCTGGAGCTATTAGGAGGGCGCTGTCTCTACAGCTCCCACAAGCTGGTACTCTGGTCACACACCTCAGGACTACCACCCAAGATCTTGATCCAGATCCAGGCAGGTTAAAGCAAGAGAGATTACCTTCTGAATGATCGCTTGGGCCCCCTGTGATCTGCAAGCCTGGAGCTCTGAAGCAGCCATGGGGAGGCAGCTGCATGGCTGTTGTGCCTCCACTGCTTCTTGCTCTGGGTGGCAGGGGCTGGACCATACTCCTAGTCCCCCTCAGTTCCAACAGAGTTCTACACTGATCTTTTACTTTGTATTTGGCATTTATGGGTTGATATTTCTGGAAACCACCACAGCTGCTGGTCACCCACTCTCCTGAGGTCCGTTGCATGGGACCGTTCTGGGGCTAAAACTGTGGGCTCAAGCAGGGCTGGGTTTGGCTCCCAGTGTGTTGCAATGAACCCTTCTTGTCCACCTGTCAGGCTGCCTTCAGTGGGAGATTTGTTTCTCTCTGTCACTTTGTGGGTTCTGCAGATCTAAAAAAAATTTTAGAGTCATATTTTATAAGTTTTTGAAGTGGTTATAGGGAGAGCTCACAAATTTTCCTGCTTCTACACTGCTGTCCTGGCTCTGCCTCCTTGAATATAACTTTATTGCACTGTGGTTTGTAAAAGATGTGTTTAGTATTTCTGCTTTTCTCCATTTGTTTGGGAGGTTTTAATGATGTAATATGTGATGATTTTTTTTTTAGAAAGGAATCATACATAGCTGAGAATATGGATATTCCTTTTTATTCCCATTGAATTGTCTCCAGAAACTATCATAGAATCCTAGGATTTTTAAAGTCAAAAGAGATTTTAGAGTCAAGAGTGATTTTACCAATGAAGAAACTGGGACCTAAAAAGATAATGCAGTAGGAAGCAGTACACTATAGTGGAAAGAGTACTGGACATTGAGTCTAAAGAGACCAGAATTTGATCTCACTTTTAACATTTACTAGCTATGTGATCAGAGTTTTCTCAGTCTAATAAATATTATAAAGCCCTTAATATATACAATATAAATACCTTGAAAGAGCTTACATGTTTCATTAATAAAATGAATAATATTTGTTACATGCTCAACTTGGAGGCAAGAAACCATCTCAGAAAACTACCGTCCTAGAACCTCAGTTTCCTAATCTGCAAAATGGGGATGATAATCCTTTTGCTTACTTTATTATAAGGTTTTTTGAGGAAAGCATTTCATAAATTCTAAAGTGCTAAATCAATTTCATTTAAAATAATGATATTGATGGTGATGATGATGAGTACCGGGGTGGTGTTGATGGTGTTGACTACCTCACAAAATCCTTTGAGAATCATGTGATATAATGTATATAATATGCTTTGTAAGCCTTAATCTGTTGGATAAATGTTGCTATCAATATTAAATGATTTGTTTGCAGTAATAAGACATAAAGGGACTAAGTGGCAGACTTGGAATTTGAAGCCTGGTTGTCTGTTTCATAAAATATATTATCTTGCTGTTTTATTAATGGCTCTCTTTTAGCTCCTGTTATCTCTGTAAATGCTTTAGGAGGGTCCATATTTCTATGCTTACCTTTCATTTTTTCTGTCTATTTCCAGATAAAGAATGGGAAAGAAAGAAAAGAACGGAATGAAGGAAGAGAAAGAAAGAAAGAAAGAAGAAAAGGAGAGAGAAAGAAAAAAGGGAGGGAGGGAAGAAAGGGGAGAGGAAGGAAAAGAAAGCAAGGAGGGAGGGATGGAAGAAGAGAGAAAGGAAGGGAGGGAGGGATCCAGGGAGGGAGGGAGGAAGAGAGAAAGAGAAAGAAGGAAAGAAAGGTAAAGGAAAGAAAAGAAAAGATGTAATGAAGGCAGGAAGGCAGGGATGGAGGAAAGAAGAAAGGAAAAGCTAAATTAAGTCACCTTATGAGGTTAAGATGGTTTGGGTAAAAAAATGAAACAAAACCAGGCATCAGTCCTCTTTCCTTATCTATCCTGTGAGGACACTGTGTTAGAGTGGAAATCTTGTCCCATAAGCCCATGGATAATATATTTCTTGCTCAGTGGATTACTTCAGTTTTCTGCCAAGGATGCTGCTGTCTAATGAAGGGCAGGATGACCTGGAGCCATGGGTGGGGAGAGATTGCCACAGATTAAATGAGGTGTGCTTAGTCTAGTAGAACAAGCTCTTGTGAAACCAGCAGGATAAGTGGTTTCCAAGCCAAACCTTTACCAGCTGGGGTGACAAAGCCCATGCTAGATTGCTGCACAGAGAGCCTTCAATATGCAGCTCCTGGCTTATGTGTACCTTCCTTTGAACAAGTAGAGGAGGCCAGGATACAAGGACATCTTGGCTCTCAGGATCAAGTGGTACAGCCACCTTCTCTATCCAAATCTGCAACAGGCTGGTGGTACCTCATCCACATTTCCCTCCCCCCAAATCAATTAGAAACTCTTCAAGGGCAGGAGCTGTGCTGGCTTTCATTGCAATGCCTATTAGTGCAAAATGCTTTTGGAAGCAGAGACAACTCTGGGTAAAATTGTGGAAGAAAGTGAATTTGTGGTGCTCTGTCAGTCACCTTTGGAAGCCCATGATCCTCCTAGTCTTTCCTGGATGTCTAGAAGCCCTACTTGGGCTTGTTTTCCCCATAACTTTCTTGGCCTCCATCACATTCCCTCAGGGCCTAGTTATCAGGGGCTATCTGATCTCATAGACTAAATTGTACTAAAGTGTTCAATAGGCAGTAATAATAACAGCAATAATAAGCATCTGATGCCACATTGCCTTCACCCTGGGACTCTCCTCATTAGTGACTCCCTTCCCTGGAACCATCATTTCAGTGAGCTATCTATCTATCTGTCTATCTATCTATCTATCTATCTATCTATCTATCTATCAATCATCTATCTATCTCTGCTCCCTCTCTCCCAAATCTAACAATTATTTAAATGTATACATAAGACACTGTTCTCCAGATGTTGGGAATACAAAGACAAATTGAAAAATAAGTCCCTGCCCTCAATAAACTTACATTCTATTAGGAGTAGGAAAAGTGCAGCATGTGATCAGATTGGGATGGATATAAACGACAGAAGTATCTCCTTAGTTAAGTGTAGGTTTATATATATATATATGAGATACTTTCAGAAGAAAAACAGTACTAACAATCAGGATTGGGAAAGTCTTTCAGTAGGAGGTGGCACGTGAGCACATGAGCCAAACCTTGTAGAGAGTAGAAGGTAGGAATTCTAAATGGTCAGGAGGAAAGAGGTATTCCAGGCTCATGTTGCAAAGACAGAGAAGCAGGATGCAGGATGTTGAGTTTAGGGAACACTAAGAAGGCCAACCTTCCTGCAATATAGATTACTAAAAAAGATACTAATATTAAATAAGTATGGAATGGGGGACTGGAAACAGAATATGAAGGACTTTAGGTGCCAAACCAGGGAGTTTATATTTTATCCTAAGGATTCATCCAAAGTTCTTGAGTAGGTGAGTGGCTTGTGTTTTCAAACGGTTATATTGACAGTTGTATGTAGAATGGATTGGATATATGAAAGACCAAAAGCACGAGAGTCTCCTCAATTCCTCCTCTGATATCTTTACTACATCTGTGCTAGACTGAATTGAGTCACTCTCTACACGACACTGTTTTGTATGCTGGGATGAACATGAACATGAAAGCTCCCTAAAGATCCCTGCCCTCATGGAGCTTAGTACCCAGGATGATAGATGAGAGAGGGGTGCCAATAACTGTGGTACAAACCAGAATGTGCCTAGTGTTGGCTTATTCAATGCCGTAGTAGCACAGAAGCCATTAATTCACTGCAATTGCCCCTCTGTGTACACAGATTGGTTGGACAGATAGTACAGCAAGGTTCTACCAAGAGCAGAGCCACACACAGTCTGGTGGAGCCCAAAGAAATAAGGGTCATTCAACTGCCTAACGAGACCTTGGGATGTGGAAAAACTTCTCTTTTTCACCAGGCCTGCTGCAGATATGTGGGTGTTTGAGTTACTTTCTTTTTCTTCCATAAATGGAGCACAGTTTGAATTCCTCCTGAAATATTTCCAGCCAACATTTCAAAATGTGACAGGAAAAAAAAGGGATCCCAAACATTCAAAATATCAGAGTATGCACTGACTGTAAAATAATAACATTTTGCATTTATGGTGTTTCCATAGAAGGAAGAAACACTTTTCTTGTTCCAAAGATATAACTATATATCTTCTGGTTTTATGGCCTGCAGATTACACTAATTATCATAAAAAATTACTGCCGCTAATAAAAATTCTATTATAAGTTACTTATAGTAATCTCTAGGGTACTATACTTAGTGAAGAAAAGGTTGTAATTACATTACATTACAGGGAGAATTTGTTTCCTGAAACTCAGTTAACACTGTCTATTTCTTTTAACACCTTAAAAGTCTTCCCCACTCCCTTGGCTCCATTCTCTCCTCCCCCCCCCCCTTTCCTCTGTTCCTCAGCTCAAAGTCAGAGGTCACTATTATTTTCACTTTTGCAGGATGTGATTTTATCCTAGAATAATGACCCATTTTAGGCTGTAAATGACGCAAATGAACTTTGAGAGTTACAAATATCTGGGTGGATTTCTCCTCCCCAGGGGCCTGTTGCATCTCAATGGAAGGATGCATAGAAGGGAAGATCCCTCAATCCCCACCCAAGGGGAAACAGGCTTTGTAAAATTGGTGGAAGCTACTGGGTGTTAATTCAAAATGCATTGTTCAGTTTTTGTTTGACAAGATAACAATTGCTATTTTATTTTCCATTCTTCTTCTTTGGTTTTGTAAATTACCACTTGGAAGGCTGCTGACTCCTCAATGTCCTTAAACAATTTTGCTAACTGGTGTCATTTCTGTCTAGGTAATTGTGGAGGTCTGCATGGTAGGCACACCCCTGGATTAAATATCAAATTAAGGGGCTCTGCTTCACTGGATGACAAGGCAGTAAATAACCTCAAAGTCTAAGGAATTAAAATAAAGTTGGAATGGGGGTTATTTCTCTTAGGTAGGGTTTTAATAACAGGGCTAATCAACATCTTAATTAACAGTCAGAGAAAATGAAATAGCCCATTTGAGTTGCTTTTAAATAGACAACTTTTTAAAGTAAAGACTTGTGGCATAATAATGGGGAACCCTGAGGAAAAGGAATAAAACTCTGAGCTTGTAAGCTACTTTTGAAGGGGAAAGTTTGAGAATAGGATTGTGGAAAGAGCTTTAGAGAAATGGTCCCTAGAGCTGGTGCCATTTAAGGGGCTAAAAGGACTTTTAAACAGTCAAATTGTTCTGAAAACAATGATCATAGCTTGATCCCCTCATATGATAGATATCAATGCCAGAGGGAAAAAGTCATCATGTGCCATACTCCCTTCCGATTTTTATAAACTAAGAAGGGAAAAGAGGTTTTGCTCTTAGTTCTCTAAATTGTCTTTAATAAATTGATGTTTGGGGGCAGCTAGGTGACGCAGTGAATAGAGCACCAGCCCTGAAGCCAGGAGGACCTGAGTTCAAATGCGGCCTCAGACACTTAACACTTACTAGCTGTGTGACCTTGGTCAAGTCACTTAACCCCAATTGCCCTGCCTTTCCCCCTCCAAAAAGCAAGCAAATAAATAAATAAATTGATGTGTGGAAGTCGATCAGTGGGGGTGCTCCTGCCACTGTTAGTGATCTCCACTCCCCTACATCTTCTCATCCTGTAAGGTTCTTATCCAAGTCTACAGAGCAACTCTCCAGTTTGTTAGAGGCCTCCATCTTGTTCTATCAATGATGCTGTTGACTTTGGGGTTAACCTTAGTCTTTGACTCTGTCAATCATTCTCTTCTCGATACTCTCTTCTCTCTAGGTTTTCATGACATTACTTTCTCCTGGTTTTCCTGGTGGATTTAATTATCATCTCGAAAACACCCAGAAGTACTTATCCAGCCCTAACTCCTTTCCTGACCTCCAGCCTTACAATTCCAACTACCTATTAGCTGTCTTAAACTCAGCATGTCAAAAGTGAACTCATTATCTTTCCCCCCAAGCCCTTTCCTCTTCCTAACTTTTGTATTACAATCCAGGGCACCGTCAATCTCTCTGTCACCCAGGCTCACAATCTAGGCGTCATTCTCCACTCCTCCCTCTAACTACTGCCCTGTCATGTGCTGTCAATTCTACCTTTTTAACATGTCTTGTGTGCCCCCTTCTCTCCTCCGACATTACCACCAGCCTGGTGTAGGCCTTCATTACTTCAAAACTAGACTACTGCAGTAACCTGCTGGTTAGTCTCTCTGCCTCAAGGATTTCTGTGCTCCCATCCATTCTCCACTCAGCTGTCAAACTGATCTTCCCAAATGGCAGGTCTGCCCTGTCACTCCCCACTCCCTACTCCACTCAGTAAACTCCAAATATAAAATCCCCTAATTTGCTTTTAAAGACCTTCATAACTAGGATGCCCTTACCCTTCCAGACTTTTTATACCCTATTGTGCTCCACATACTCTGTGATATAATGAATGACACTGGCCTCCTTGCTGCTCCTCAAATTTGATACTTCTGCTCCCAGATTCAGACATTTTCACTGGCTGTCTCTCATTTCTGGAATTCTCTTCTTCTTCATTGTCTCATGGCTTCCCCAGCCTCCTTCAAATCGCAGCTAAAATCCCACCTTCAACAAGAAGCCTTTTCTAATCCTTCTTAATGCTAATTCTATCCTCCAGTTGAGTATCTCTAATTTATCTTGATTGCACATAGTTCTTTGTATGTTGTATCCCCCATTAGACTGTGAACTCCTTGAGAGTGGGGTCTGTTCTTGACCTTTCTTTATATCCCAAGTGCTTTGTATAGTGCCTGGTACATACTAGGTGCTTAATAAATGCTGATGTCTTGACTTGATTGGCAATTTTGACTTTTCTTTATCTAGTGTTTCATCATTCACAGCTGTGGGCTGCAATGGAGAGATTTGGAGTTAGAAGATCTAACTTTGCTACTTAAAAACCTTTGGGGGGCACGTCACTTTATTGTCCTCTATAAAATGAAGGGAATGGACTAGATGGACCTGGGATAGCTATTCTGGACACTGGCACCTGTGTGTTTGGGTGAGTGTGTGTGCCACAAGTGTTCCATTGCAAGCAAGGCTACAAATCCATGGTTAGTCCCTAGACCTAGCCAGTTTCTTAGAGCTTCTGAAGATGAGTTTTTTTTTTTTTTTAGGATTTGGAGCCAGAGAACATGGGAAAATCTTCCTGCAAATGAAAATTTCCTATGTCCAGATCCCAACAGGAGTGAAAATGCTATTTGGGGGTGACATTTCTTTTTATGTTTAATTTTTTTTATCATGAATCTAATAAATGTCAACAAGCATGAATGTTTACATTTGCAAGGAAGATACAGAAATAGGATTATATATGGAACTATGAACCTGTATTATATATAGTCTGTATTTTTTCAAGAGTCTATATTAAATTTAACATGATAGTATCAATACTATCCTGCTTGTTTGGGTCTCCTCCCAAACTTCCTTCTTCTCTTTTTTGTGGATTTTCAAAGTGTTTGATGCCCTTTCTTCTATTTTTAAAAAATTACTATTACTATCTACCTACTCTCCTCCAAATCAAAAGTCTTCCCTTATAACAACTCAGTATAGAAAAAAAAAGACAACAATAAATTTACTCATCAATTAATTGTGTCCAAAAATCTAAGTCATATTCTGCACCTCTAGTCTATTAACTCTGTGATGAGGGGACCTATTTCACCAATGGGCACAAGCCAGTTTTCTCCTATGTATATGACTCCCCCATCACTACCACTACTACATGCATAAATGAATATCCTCTAGCTAAGGCCCTAAGTATCACATTCCACTCAATGTCAAAGGAGCCAAGCAGAGGCTTTTTAAGAGTGTGGATATGAATGATGTTTCTATCTATAGAGCTACAGCTGGGTCTGAACAAACCCACCCTACTGAATATATACAGAAAGGGACTTTCTAGTGCTATGTGGAGGGAAGAGGAAGGAAGGGAAAAAGAGATATGGTCCTCATATCCCACCATTTTTTCTGCTTGAGTGCAGTCTATGGGGTTTCACTAATCTAAGTTATCCCCTCTAAAACTTGGGAATATCTGCCTATTTCCAAGTTCAAGTGAATTCACTTGAAAGCCTCAACCCAGGAGAGTTTGGGGAGACCTTAGGTGAACTGTCTTTAGAAAGGCAGAGACCCAGATGAAGGCCAGTTGCTTGCTTCAAACCTGATATCAGTTCTCTGTACTATTTAATCTCTACACTTATCACTAATCTGGAACAGAGAAGATGGGGCAATTGCCAAGAAAGGAAGGATTTCAAGTTTGTGAGAAGAAGGGAGTAAAGGAAAAATGAGAAAGACAGATATTTTTAATATCGAGGCACATAGACTCTAGTTCATGCCTGGAGTGTCTGAACAACCCCCAAAACCCTTGACTAAGAAGCATTGACAGATGCTAAAGATAGGACATTCGGTGCCTGAATGCTAATGATCTCCTTACATGAAGCCTACATGGATTTCTTTTTAGCTAACTGGATATATTTTCTGCCCTCTTGTAGCATGTAGCATGTAGCATGTTAGCTTTCCTTTTTAAACCATCAGATATAGAAGCCTTTCCTCCAATATATGCACACATTCCCACCTTAAAATAAATATGCTTTGGTATTTTAATGCCAAATATGTACCAATTAACACTGTTTATTTGAAAAATAATTTCCCCTCTGGGCTTTTAGCATTAGAAAAGTGTTATTCTTCTGTGTTTACTTTCCTTTCCTTGGAAGTTAGGGAAATAAGATGTCAAGTTGAGGAAGAGAGTCTTCTCTGTAGCAGCCTCTGGCTCCCTGGTGAGCATCTCAGGCACACATGTTGGGAGTTGTTTCAAGGGCTGTCTTGGAGTGAGGACACTGATAAGGTGTTTGGGCTCCTACTTGTCACTTCCTAAGGCTCAGCTTTGATTTTGAAAAATAAAAGCTACTGCATCAGCTAACATGGTAATTGGATTTGAAGGCAGAAGACCCACATTCGAATCTGGAACACTTCCTCCCTGTGTGGCCCCAAGTAAGTCACTTAAACTCTCTGGGACTTCGTTTCATCATCTGTAAAATAGGCAGGCTGGTAAACAATCAAAATTGAAGCCCCAAATAGAAGTTATGGGAAGGCATCTCCCTCCCTTCTTTGTGGGGGCAGGGAACTATGAGGGTGTCATGCTATATATAACATCAGACTTTTTTGATGTGTCATTTTTGCTACATGGTTTTTCTTTTTTCTTTTTTTTTCTTTTTTGTCATGAGGAGTGGCAGCTAAGTGATTCAGTGGATAGAGTGTCAGGTCTGGAGTCAAAAAGACTCATCTTCCTGAGTTCAAATCTGGCCTCAGACACTATGTGACCCTGGGTAAGTCACTGAACCCTATTTACCTCAGTTTCCTCATCTGTATAATGAACTGGAGAAGGAAATGGCAAACCATTCCAGTATCTTTGTCAAGAAAACCCCAAATGGGGTCATGGAGAGTCAGACATGACTGAAAAGGACTGCACAACAAACAAAATAACAGCAGCACGAGGAATGGGTTTCTGGGAGGGAGAGGATGGAAAGGGGCAGGATATAGTGAGAAATGTAGGTAGGTGACATAAACACAGAAGCCAGAAATAAAATTAAACTTTGAAGCAATGGGGTTGGGCTAGAAGACCTCCAAGGTCTTTTCTGTCTCTGACTCTATAATCTTGTGACCATGGTCTCAGAAAACCTGGGTTCAAGCTCTGTTTTTGCTGCTTACTAGTCACGTGGCTGTGGTCAAGTCAGAACCTCAGCTCCTTCAACTACAACATGAAAATGATAATTCTTGCATTACCTACGTCATAGGGTTGTTGTGAAGAAGCTACTCTATAAACTTTAAACTGATATAAAAATGTGATATATAACTGTTGTTGTTGTTATCTCTGTCTGGTTCAGAGGCCACCATTGCTCAGCAATGGACTTGCATATGTTCTTTCTTCCAAAAATGATTTCCGGGGGCAACTAGGTGGCACAGGGAATAGACCACTGGCCCTGGAGTCAGGAGGACCTGAGTTCAAATCTGGCCTCAGACACTTAACACTAAAATTAGCCGTGTGACCTTGGGCAAGTCATTTAACCCCAATTGCCCTCCAAAAAGCAAAAAAAAAAAAAATGACTTCCAGGGAGGTGGACGTATACACTGTCCCTGCAATACCACAGAAAGGAAGGAAATAAGCATGTGTGAAATGCCTACTATATGTTAGGTACTGTGCTAAGAACTTTAAAAATATTGTCTCACTGGATCTTCACAACAACCCTGGGAGGTAGATGCTATTATCCTCAGTTTACAGATGAGGAAAATGAGGCAGAAAGAAGTTAAGTGACTTTCCCAGCATCATATAGCTACTAGGTATCTAAGGTCAAATTTGAACTCAGGTCTTCCTAACTCCAGGCCCAGCTGCTCTATCCACTGCACCACCTGGCTAGGAGGGGCAGGCAAGGTCAAGAGTATATATTGCTGGTGATCACCCTATTAAGCACTATAATAATAACAACAGCTCACATTTATTTAGCTTTATAAATTGATAGTTGTGCCCTGTGGGCCTTGTAAAATCCCTTGCAGACCTCAAGGCCTTGTATAAATGTGTGCCATTATTTATTCTACAATGTCCACTAAGTCTTTGTTCAAGGCAAAAACTTTCACTTTCCAGGTAATTTCATTTGTCAATTCTAGAAATGCTTATCCAGTGATGCACAAGATGCTAATGAAGAAGAAAGATAAACATATGTCCTGCCCTACCTTTCCCTCAAGAAGATTAAGATATATAGAGCCTTTATTAGTCTGTATGCCTGGCATTGTGTTAAGCACTAGGGATACAAATTTAAGCAAAGAAGACAGTCCCTGTGCCCAAGGAGGTTATATTCCAAGGGAGAGACAAGACATGAGGAGTAGTTGGAAAGGGGCTGGGGAGGTGGGGAATGCATGGCATGGAAGTAGACTGGTCCATCACAGGAAGAGAATCCAAGGTTCCTTTGGAGAGGAGGTGGAGAGAATGGCCAGAGAAGAGACTGCATGGTGTGGAATAGCTGGGACATGCCAGTGGAAAGAAAGAGACACATACAGGCATAACCTTTCCCCTTCAACATTACTGCAAAGCTGTGGTGGTAGTAAAACACAGGATATGTTTGATGAATGGCAAGTATGTTAATTTGGCTAAAGCATAAGGCAAAGGAAGTGAAAAAGGGTGAGATAAGGTAGTTTGGAGCAAGACTGTAGAGAATTTCAAATGTTATGATACACACCAAGAGTCTATTCAGACTTACATGGAAGGGGGGCGTGGGGAGGAATGACAAGTTGTGTTTTTGTTTCCTTCAGTGTTTCATTTTTGTTTTGGAAACCACATTCAAGCTCAGATGGTTTCTGCCAAGCAAGTGCATTGAGATTATGGTAAATAGATGACTGCTTACATTGGGGAAGAAGATATTTCACAAAGAATTGATGGGAGCAACATGCTACCCTAGTGAGTTAGTGGGCCCCTTCTGGACAGCTGCCATGCAGAGCATTCTCACCCCTATTGCCAAAAGAGGAATCACAGGTTGAGAAGGAGAAATCGTAATTGTATGACAACTATTAGGAAGGAAGGAAGCATACATCCAGGCAGGCATGTCAGGCTGGGAACAGGCCTTTTTTTGGTGCTCTGATAAATAGTTTATAGTTCTGGAATCCTTTATTGATGTTCACATCTGCTCTCATCCCGCTGTGACATCTTGCTCCTGTCAAGCAGTTGAAACCATGAGGAAGGTTGGCTGCCAGCGGCTGATTGGCACAGGCTGCAGCCCATCCTTCCCTCTAGAAACATATCTGGGGCCTGAAATGCAGCAGGACTACTAAGAGCATTGGTATAGAGACAAGATTAACATGCCCCTTGCAGGTGGCTCTGCAATGTCACATTTTTGCTGTAAGAATTTGCTGTAGTAGAAAGGAGACCAAATTTGGGGTCAGAAGAGGCCTTGGTTCAAATACTGTCTATGGGGAAGTAACTTAATTTTTAACCAACTTCCACCTATAGGACAGGCAAGCCAACTTAGCCAGAGCATCAGAGCACCCTGAAGGAGATACAGGAGGTAGCTTGTGTTTGGCAAGTCAAATCACCATCACCACCTCAACCACTAACCCTTCTGAGACTGGATGGAGATAGGCCAGACCCCTGAACCCGAGCTTTTGGGATTAGCAAATGCCCCAAGGGCATCGTTGAAAGAAGAAATTAGAGGGCAGCTAGGTGGCACAGTAAATAGAGCACCAGCCCTGGAGTCAGGAGTACCTGAGTTCAAATCTGGCCTTAGACACTTAACACAAAAAGTAGCCGTGTGTCCTTGGGCAAGTCACTTAACCCCAATTGCCCTCCAAA
This sequence comes from Gymnobelideus leadbeateri, assembly GCA_011680675.1. NCBI lineage: Eukaryota > Metazoa > Chordata > Mammalia > Diprotodontia > Petauridae > Gymnobelideus > Gymnobelideus leadbeateri. The sequence continues at coordinate 712,610 of WOXC01011497.1, read as the reverse complement.
AAGGAAAAAAAAAGAAGACGAAATCACTAAAGAGAAAAGGTTCAACTTCTTGGACACAGCCAACATCAACTGATGTTTAATTGCAACCAATGGCACATAAGCCCAAGAATCTAGCAGTGGAAGTACAACTTTCCCTCTCCCTCCAGATCACTGGCTTTTCTTCCAGCCCAGTCCCTGGAGTCGTCTTCTTGGGGAGCTGTTCCTACAGAGATGCCACCTGGCAATAGCTTCTGTGGGTACTGTAGCTACAACTTTTGAAAACCTAGAAAAGAAAGTTCTTGCCATCCAAGTCCTTAGCACTGTCCGATGATTCAATACCAGAAACTGGTAAGATTTCATCAGTGGAAATGGCATTAAAGAAGAGGCATTGGCATATGCTTTGCTGCTGTACTCTGAGGATCATGGGACTCTTTCATTTGATTTATGGAAAAAACCTTGTAAGTGTATTTTTTCCCAATAGAATATGAGCTCCTTGAGAATCTTAATTGTCTACCTGTATTACTGGTGCTCAGCACAGTGTTTTGCACACAGTAATGCTTAATAAATGTTTTTTCATTCATTCATTTTCATTTATTCATTCAATAAAAGTGTACTACCTACCTCACAGGAGTGTTGTGGAAAAGGTACTTTTTAAACCAGTGAATAGAGGGCCAGGCCTGGAGTTAGGAAAACTCTTCTTCATGAGTTCAAATCCAGCCTCAGACACTTACTAACTCTGTGACCCTGTTTGCCTCCAAACAAGTTGGAGAAGGAAATGACAAACCACTCCAGTATCTTTGCCAAGAAAGCCCCAAATGGGATCACAGAGAGACAGACGTGACTGAAAAAATGACTGAACAACAAAAACCTTAAAGTGATAGAGGAATTCTTTAGCTTTTACTGTTTCTAGATATTAGGTGTATCAGAAAGTAAGTTTATAAGATTAATTGCATCTTATACCATGATCTAGAAGGAGGACCATGGTGGGAGAAGGGAGAAGAGGAGCAAGCATTTATTAGCACCTACTACATACATGCCAGGCATGGTGCTAAGGGTTTTAAAATATTATCTCATTCTATGCTCACAGAAACCCTGGGAAGTAGGTGCTATTATTATCTCCACTTTAGAATTCAGGAAATTGAGGTAGGTAGAGAAAGGTAAAGTGTCTTGTCCAAGATCATACAGCTAGTAAGTGTTTAAAGCTGGATTTGAACTCAGGTCTTCTTGACTCTAGTCCCAGTTCTCTAGCTGCTGTGCCAACTGGCTGTCTAGTAGATAGATAACTGAATTTAGATATAGAGAGAATCTGTGTTACCTTGGGTAAATCACTTAACTTCATTCGGTCTCAGTTTCCTCATTTATAAAATGAGTGAATTGGACTAGTTCTCTTTTGCCCTGAATTTGTGATCCTATGCTCCTACAAAATTTGTTGGCAATTCGATGTCATGTTAAGCTGATGTGGCCAAGTGATAAAGGAGATCCTCTCTTAACTATTTGTGGTTTGGCATGCCCATGTTTTAAAATGGCTCTTTTTCTTAGATATGTGGTCCTCAGATGAAGCCATGCTGTGATTTTAGTTCTCATTGTGAAAAATGTCTCCACTTCAGAAATTCATTGCCATTTTGTTGAAAATTACAAAGAAAATGTTTTCAGTTCATGGAATGAATTAAAGGTAACATTAACTCACCATGTGACCTTGGATAATCCTTGAGTCAACTGACAGCTCCCATCCTTGTGCCATTAGTTTCCCCATCTATAAAATTAAGGGTTAGTTTTAAAGACCTCGAAATACCTTCCAGTTTGAACATTCTATGATTCTCTGAGCATTTTAGGGATAAATAGCCTCAAAACAGAAAGCTCCTTCCTTTTATATATGAGGAAACAGACCAAGAGTGACTTGCCCAAAGTTATTCAGCAAAACCAGGATGGGACCTGGGACCTTTGACATCAATTCCAATGCTTTCTCTACCCCAAGAGTTAGCCAGATATTTGCAAGATGCTCCTTAATCTACTCCTGCTTATTTCCTAGCATACAGGGGAGAATGACACTTCCCTGTGAAATGCTCTCAAGTTTGTGACTAATCTAAATTCATCATACATTATCTATTAGATCGTGAGCTCAGGGATAGTTTTCTGTTTTTCTTTGTATCCCAAGTACCTAGTACAGAACACACAGTAGGTTCTTAATAAATGCTTGTTGATTTTTTTTTCTGACCGACATCTATTTCCTTTAGTTTTCTTAGGAGGTAGTTCTTCTGGGTTCAAGTCTGTGGTCTTGGAAAAATAAACTCATTTAAGTCAGTTTCCTCATCTGCAAAATTGGGGCAATGCTATTTCCAGTACCTACCTAGATTCTTAGAATTAGTTGTATAAGGGGGGAAGGGGAAGGAGGAGGGGGAGAAAATTTGGAAATCAAGGGATTATAGAACTGAATGCTGTAAACTAAAAGTAAATAAATAATTTTTTTCAAATGCTTTATTAACTTCTGGTTTACATCATTCATTTCCACCAGATTTTGAGTTACAAATTTTTACCCCGTTTTTCCCCTACCCACCGCCCTAAAATAGCGGTCCACAGGATATCCCCTCCTAATAAAAACATTTTCAAAAAAGAATTAGTTGTACAGGAAATTAGAGGCCATCTAACCATCCAATTCTTGTTGTGCTTTGTTTTTGTTGTCATCAACCAATAATTAATAAACAAAAACATTTATTAAGCAACTATTATGTACCAGGCATTGTGCTAAGTGCTGGATATGAAAAATTGTAGGAAATTGTCTGAATATGGACTGATGCTGTCATCACATCCTAAAAATGAGCTATTTTGCAAAATTACTAAACAAGGATAAGATTGTATTTTTCTTAATAAATCTCTGATGCATTCTTGATTAGCCTAGAGATTATTTTTTAATCCAGGGCAGAAAAAATAGTCAGTAGAGTGTGTATTTGGGGGAGAAGAGTGCAGACACTTCAGGATGGGAACATTCTGGTCCAGTGGAGGGCCACAAGGTGAGATGGAGGGATGACTGCTGTCACCCTGCAGAAGCAGTGTGGACCCCTTTCTTGTTGATGCCCTGGAGCAAAGTCCCATACTAGGCTTTTTTGTTGTTGTTGTTGCTTGTTTGTTTTAGGAAACTGGGCTTAAGTGACTTGTCCAGGATCTCACAGCTAGTGAGTGTCTAAGGCTGGATCTGAACTCAGGCTTTCCTGCCTCCAGGACTGGTGTTCCATCCACTGTCACCCCCTCATGCTAGTTACATTAAAGATCTGCCTCTTTCTTAAAAAAAATGGAGGGCAAAGAAAAAACCAGATTAATTGAGGACTTTGATTAGTTAGTTCATCCTATTAGACTATGCCTCCTAGTTTGGAAGACCTGTCTCCCCGGCATATATCCAGTTTAATATGAATAAAATAAATTCTGAGGATGGAGCCGATTAGGACTGATTGTGAGCCGTGGTCCGACATGTTCACTTGATCAGGTTTACCAAAGTTCACCTCATCTAGTTCTCCACTGCTGTGTTAGGTGGGGGTACAGAGCTCCTTGGTCGAACAATTACATTATTCTAAACAATTATCCTGCTAAGATACACATAATGCTTGGCTCCTGAACACAAAGTTCTTTAATGATGGGAGACTGCAAAGCTCACTTGGAAAAGGTCACGCATCTCTTTTCAGTAGATTAACATTTTATCTTTTAATGGTGTTAAGAAAAGGTCAGAGATTCTAGGACGGAATATGGGAAGCTTCTATGGGAAGGAGATCAATGTGCTAAAGCATCTGTCTGGCTCCAGGAACAAAGCCATTTAATGGCCACTGATCGTCCTGCCTTTTTCCTTGCCACTTCCCCCAACTCTTCTCCTTCCCTCCCTCCTTCTCTTCACCTTGCTCCCCCCCCCCCCCGAGACAAAAACACATTCCAGAGTCTTGAAAAAATAGACAAATGGAGGGTCTATAGACTAGGTGTGACTCCAGCCTTTTCAGAGGCACCTGGGGTTCAGCAAGAGACCCTTTCCCTGAGGCAATCTACACTTCTGCTCATATACAGCTGATCTCACATCTGGAGGCTCCCCCTCAGAAGGAAGGGAGTTCACTCCTCTCAGTAATAGTGGAACTGAATGTGCTTGTGGTAACTGCCCTCTTAAACCTAAATTAAAATGACTCTCTTTTTTTTTTCTCAACAAGGGGAGGTGGTCTGGAGGAGGGGGGGGTGGGAGAGAATTTGGAACTCAAAATAAAAAAAATAATAATGTAATGTTATGAATAAAGAAATAAAAATTTAAAAACAAAATACAAAACAAAACAAGCTATCTAAACACTCCTGTAGCCTGTTGGCATACCTTAGTACATCCATATTTTTAGTTAGTGAATCTTTTCCATTATCACCTGAAATGAGATGCAGGATTTCTGGAAGTCCTGGGGCCTCTGAGACTGTGCTTATGGTCCTGTGTTCATAGGACCATATACCAACGGGGCCAGCTCTCACAGCTCCCCAAGCCCAGGGAGTTCTTGCTGGCAGAAGGGAAGTCATCCAGCTCTTGGATTGGGGGTCCTGAGCACTGCTTCTGCCCCTTGTGTTTCCAGCCATTGGGGAGGTTGGAGGCCTGGAGCATACATTGCTTAGGGTGGGGATTTGAGATTGGAGTCTTCATTTCAAGAACTTGCAGATGAAGCTTCTATCTCCATCATTACCATCTTGATCCAAAACCATTCATGTGTTTTGTTTTGCATGGATTTGGCCCAGTGCCACACACACATTGCTTTGGTGGCTCCCTGTTGTCTCAAGGATAAAACATAAATGTCTCTGTTTGGCATTTCAAACATTTTGCAATCTGGCTTCAGCCTAACTAGCCAGATTTATTTCACATGCACTTTATGGCCTATGTGGCTTTCCGTCTCCAGCCTCCGTGTCTTTGCTCCATTGTGTCTAGAATCCTCCTCCTCCTCCTCCTCCTCCTCCTCCCTTCTGCCTGGTTAAATCCCTGCTGCCATCAAGGTTCAGTTTAGGCACCTTCTCTGTCAGGAGAGTTTTCTGGAAACTGAGTCATTGGTGTTTCCCCATCTCCCACCACCATAAAATAGCTTGTATTTGATACTTTGTATATAGTTCATATTTACTTATTTGTGCACTTTTTGCTACCCTCCCCCCCCCACCAAAAAAAAGGATATAGTTAGGGAGTAGAATTATCATAATGTGAATTTACATAAAGCAAGAACAGTCTGTATAAGGATAGGGATTATTTGGTTCTTATCTTTGTATTGTTAGCATTTAGCACAATATACCTGGTACATGGGAGGTGCTTGATAAATATTTGTTGAATAATGAAACATAGTAATCAACAGCAACTTAATTTTTCTAAGCCTCAGTTGTCTTGTCTGTAAAATGGGGTTAAGTTATAATAATAATAATAATAATAATAATATAGTAATAAGTTATAAGTTCTCCTTCAGTGAACTTTTGTGAAGAAAGTGCTTTGTAAACTATAATATGAAATAGAAATGTGAATTTACTACCGCTTGTTGGTTATACAGTACTATTGAATGGTATCATTGATAATATCATCAATGCTGGGCATTGCACTTGGTGCTTGGAATGCAAAGAGAGATGGCGTGGCCCTTTCTATGGAGAGGTTTGCAAGGTGATGGGGAAGATGGGAGGTGGTAAGCAGATGTCTACAGAAAGAAAAGTAGCCATGTGAGCTGGCATATACTAAATGTTGGATGCGTAGTTCAGACCAGCACTTCTTAAACTGTAGGTTTCGATTTATGTGGGGTCATGAAAAAATTTGGCAACAGTAGAAGGTTTCTGAATGTGCAACAACCAAAAATTAATTCAAAATCAAACGTATAATGAATCCGAGGTGTTTCTGGCAGTGCTTGCCTGTGTTGCATCCTTGTTTCTAAACACAAAGCATGTGCACTTTGTACAGCTCATGCCCTCAGGCCATGCAACACCGACAAACACTGCCAAAACCGGAAAAAGGGTTGCAAGTAGAAAAAGTTTAAGAAGCCCTGGGTTAGATAGTAAGACAGTAAGAGAAAGGGATGATTACCAAAGCCAGGGAGCACTTCATGGAGAAGGAGTGACTTAATTGGACCTTCTGGGCTTAGCTGAGGGCCATAGTATTTTTGTCTGGTATTCAAGGCTCTCTTCATCTGATACTATACCTTTACAGGAAGCCTCTGTATAGGTCAAGTCATCCTACTCCTTATGTTATCCAAATAAATCAAGGATAGTTTTACTTCTATGACAGGTAAGAACAAACACCTGTGTGTTTGTTCTCCAAACATATCAGGGACATCTCTCACCTTGCTCACATCATTCCCCTTCTTCATGTTTTTCTGAATTATTTGTTGTTGTTCAGTCATGTCCAACTCTTTGTGTCCTCATTTGGGGCTTTTTGGGGGCAAAGATAATGGAGTGGTTTGCCATTTCCCTCTATAGTTCACTTTATAGATGAGGAAACTGAGGAAAACAGGGTTAAGTGACTTTCCCAGAGTCACACAACTAGTAAGTATCTGAAGCTGGATTTGAACTGGGGTTTTCTTGACTCCAGATCTGGAACTCTATTCACTATACCACCTAGCTGTCCCTTCCTGAATTCTGCTCTTTTTGTAAAACATGGTCCAAGACCTTGGTCATCTGTGAAATGCAAAAAGTATTGGATTTGGAACCAAAAGGGACTTGGGTTTAAAATCTGGATCTAACCCTTATTACCTATGTCACTATGACTAAGTCACTGAGTATTTCTGAGACTCAGTTTCACCATCTATACAATGGAAGACAATAATATGATTTTCACAGTGGTGAGAATCAACTTTGAGAAATGTATGTACAAGAGATTTGCACATCCTAGAGCACTATATAAATTTCAATTGGATAACAGATACTGTTATCAGTGGCTTCAGTCCACAGACAATTCTCTGAAAAATGTGGTGGTTGAACTAGATGACCTCTGGGGTTGCCTCCAGCTCTAAGTGATTCCTGTGATTCACTATCCCCCACAGTGGCTCATAGATGGTACCTAGACTCTTAGAGGGATCTGTGATCTCATTAGCATTGACCCTCCCTTTCCTTGCCAGGAAAGTGATTTGTTAACCATAAAAAGCTATACAAATGTGATCTGTTGCTGATGTTATAGTCAACAAATATTGCATGCATGTGGGGAGGCCGGTCCATCCATGCCTTCTCTAGCTTGCCTACCTCTAAATCCTCCTTGCGGGGAGATCCATAGTTTGGAAGAATTACGCCCTAATTCTTTGAATACCTCCAGAGGACCAATGAAGTATTTCAGCTGTTCCTCTGTTTTCGCTCACTCCTTACTTAACTGACCAATTTTCTTGTCCAGTCGTACTGTCCTTGATAATATCTTATATGTCACTCCTCACCCAGAAGTCACTGTTAGTAACATGTAGCAGCCACATGTTTCCATCTTCCTTTGGGTTACCTGTGGTTTCAATTCTTTCAAGTTGGTTATGTTGTTGGAGGCAATGAGAGCACAGGATGATGGAAAGCATAGGGTGGTTTCCCAAATGCAATCTGGCCTGCTAGGTTCTGGGCCCAGATCACTGTCCATCTTCCACAGTGCCCATCATATGTGAGCAACAAGTATCTCTAGAGCATATACTCTGTACCAAAGAGCGTATGTTCTCATTTGAGAGGAAAGAGCCCTAGACTGGAGTCCAAAGACCAAGTCTGAATCATGATTCTACTATTTATTGACTGTATATGATTGTGGGCAGCTCACTTTGTCTCTCTCAGATGGTTCTCCTATTTAAAGTGAGGGTATTAGTCAAGTCAAATCAACATGCATTAAGCACCTACTGTGTACCAGGCAGTGTGCTAAATGCTGAGAATACAAAGCTATGTATGGATATGTGTGTATATGTTTACATGTATATGTACATTTGGTGTAGACCTATGATTTCATTTTATCTGAATAGGGAACTCCCACAGTGTAGAAATCTGTGCAAGGTCACCAATGCAGATCACCAATTTTTCTATCACTTGTCATCTGAGAGTTTCTTAGGACACTGAGAAGTTAAGTGACTTGTCCATGGTCACAAAGCTAGTATGTATAGTGGAGGTAGTTGACCCAGGTCTTTACAAATCCAAGGCTGTTCTTCTAAGCACTATGCAATGTTGTTTCATCTATATGAATGTATATGAAATATCATTTCCTATATGTGAAACACATGTGTGTATACACATATATGTGTATATGAAATGGAAAATATATTTGCTTATATTCTCTCATTGATTCTAATATGGTCATATGTGTGTATGAATGTATACACATGTTCATGTATGTGTGTATTTGACCTATTATTTCATTTCATTGAAACAGGGAACTCTCACGGTATGGAAACAACAACATCACCACCTTGGAAGGATTAAAAGTGCAGGCAACTCAAAGGCAGATGGAAAGATGTGACTGCTACATGTTACTAACAATGACTTCTAGGTGAGAAGTAATGTATGTGTATGTGCATGTGTATTACATGTGTACGTGTATACATACATATATAAGGCAGCTAGATGGCTTAGTGGATAGAGCACTGGCCTGGAGTCAGGAAGACCTGAGTTCAAATTCAGCCTTTGACATTTATTAGCTATGTAACCCTAGGCAAGTCACTTAACCTCTATTTGCCTTAATCCACTGTAGAATGAAATGGCAGAGCACTTCAGTATCTTTGCTAAGAAAACCCCATAAACAGTATGGGTATGCTATGGTTCACAGGGTCCTGAAGAGTCAGACATGATTGAATTCTATGTGTGTATAAAAAATATATACACATGTATACATGTATATATACACAAACAATACATAATCACATATGTGAATATATGTAAACAATTAGTCATAGTAAACTAGATCATATTTTCACACATATATGTATACGTACACACAATCAATTATAATGTAGGATAAATCAGAGGTGTCAAACACACTACTAACCAATATTTCTAAGTGCAATTTAGATTAAGATATAATTGGGAATATTTAACAAAATAAACAAAAATACAATAGAACACAGATAATGTTAATATGTGGTTTTCCAAGCTAATATGTAGTCCACAGGAATTTTTATGTATAGTTTAGTTTTTACTGATTATTTTATTTTGTTAATTTGCTTGCTTATTTATTTATTTTGTTTTTATTTGAATTTAACATCACTGAGCTAGAGCATACGAATCACGTAAATGTATATTTTGGCTTTCACAGGGAAACTCTCAGTGAGAAAATTACCTTCACCAGAACAGATCAACAAATGCTTTGTAACTTATATTCTTAGATAGTTTTCTGCCTGGGGCTTTGAAAGGTTAAGTAACTTTCCCAGGGTAACACAGCTAACATGCATCAGAAGTACTACTTGAAGGCAAGTTTTTGTGGCTTTGAGGCCAGCTCTCTGTCCGTGACTCCTGTTTCCTCTCAGCATTCTGTCTGTCTGCCTGTCTGTCTTTCTCGTACAATTACAAGTTAAAACATGGGCTCATCTATTTTTTCCGCTAGCATGAACAATGACTTTGATATCTTTTAGGAGAAGATACGGATCTTTGCACATGAAACAATCAGTAAATAGGGGCATATTATATATATTTCAATCACTTTTTTGAGTGCCTATGATGTATTTTTTGACCCAGATAAAAAAATGAAAATAGAGAAAATGTGCATGGATTCAAATCATTAAATTGATTGAAATATATCTAACATTATCTTGCAGAATTTAGATCTAGAAGGAATCTTAACGATCACCTAGACCAGCAGTGGTTCTCAAAGTGTGGTCTGGGGATGCCTAGGGTCAAAACCATTTTCATAATAGTACAAAGATGTTTTAATTTCTAATGTGACGAATGTTTAGAGATGTAATCCACATAAACAAAAGCTCTTTTGAGGAGCCCTCTATACTTTTTAAAAGTGTAAAGGAGTCCTGAGATAAAAATTTAAGTTTGATAACAGCTGACCCATATTAACTAACCTCCTTTATTTTACAGAGGAGAAAACAGGCCTGGAGAGTTAAAGTGACTTGTCCACAGTTACAAAACTAGAAAGTTATTGAATCAGAACTCAAACCAGGTCCCTTCACTCCAAATCCAGGGCTCTTTCCATTGCCCTACAATACCTCCTGTTTGTTAATTGTTCCATGTATAAATGTCTTATCTTTCAAATGAGAGGGACAAATACAGCAAGGACTATATGTGAGGACCAGCACAGGGCTGAGTAGGTGATTTATACACACACGCACACATGCATGTACATGCACATGTATGTATATATTCATCTATGTGTATACACACATGCATATATACATGCATGCATGCACACATACATGCATGCATGCAATTTGTTGGTTGATTGATCCACTCACCAGAGGAAACTCAAGCCTATGGTTGATTCCTCTGAGAGGGACCAGAAGAGTCAGACAGGAGGAGGCTGAGGCTGTAAATCCTCCCTGTGAGTCCAAGGGATTATTTTACAATCAAGAGCAGGTATCAAGTCTTGTGTTAAAAAATGGAACAAAGGATGGCCTACAACAAAGGACTGTGAACAGCTTTGGGTGTAAGGAGGAGGATGCTTTTTTGGATCACTTCCTTCAGAAAATAAGCAGGTGGGGTGGCAGTGGGGGGAGGTGGATGGAGAATGACTGCAGCTATACATTAGCAATGAAACAGATGGGTGCACAATGGCTTAATCAGTGGTAAATGTGGGGCAGCTGCCAGATGCTAACTGAACAATTGAATGGCTTCTTAGCAAGGAGATCCAGGCCTGAGCTGGTCCGGTGATACAGTGTTGGAAGTAGCTGCAGGATCGCAAGGGAACATAGAAGTCTTCGCATTAGGCAATGGCATATTGGGCCCTTCTGGAACCTAGGATGGCGGCCTCCATCTAGAGGGATTGGGGGTAATTTATACTTTCCTTCTTATCAAAGAGTGTGTTGGGAGTGGCCCAGACATCTGCCTATCAAAACTTCCTGATGTGATCTTGAAAGATGTAGGGACTCTGATCAGTTCAGTGATCATTTATGATTTCAGAAGACTAATGATGAAGTAAGCTACCCACCTCCTGACAGAGAAATGATGGGCTCCAAATATGGAATGAGAAATATATTTCTGAGCATGGTCAATGTAGGAATTTGTTTTGCTTGACTCTGTATACCTATTAGAAGGGTTTTGGTTTTTCCCCTTATATAATTGGGTGAAGAAGTGGGAGAGAAAGAAAATAAATAAATATTTGGGGGGATTGTGCTTGGGAGTTTGGATCATAGATCAATTAGTCAATCAATCAGTCAAACATTTACTAAGCACCTACTATTTGTCAGGCATTGTCCTTTCATTTTATGGGGAGAGAAGACAAATATACATAACTATATACTCTGTCTCTTTCATACAATACACATATGCATACATATAAAGATATAAATGCATACATATCATATGTAAATATATAAATAATACACACAGATATATTGATATGAATACACATGTATATACACATATGTATGTATACCATGCACACACATACGAAATAAATACAAGGTAAATTAGGGGGTGGGAATGAGGGTCTTTTTCAAAGTAAGAAGGTAGATATGGTCAATGTATTCTTTCTCTTAAACCTGATTCTTCCCCTTCCTTCTCCCCATCCTTTGCCCCCAAATGTCTAGAATTACCGATAAGGAAGAAATAGTCCTGTCTTGCCCAGTGACCCCCAGCATTATGGGATGCTGAGCCCTTCCTAAAATGATTAAATTCATTCATTCATCCACCACATTTAACAAATGTTTACCCACTGTGTACAGAGCCCTTTGATGGACACTGGAGTTTATCTAGAGTTTGGATAAGGTAGAACCCCTGATCTCATGGAACTTACAGTCTAGAGAAGGGATGGGAGGAGGCCAAGCCAAAATGGCAGAACAGTAGAAAAGAGTTTAGTGAGCTGTCCTCTGCACACTCCTTCAAATAGATCTAGAAAATGCTTTACCCTGAATCCTGATAGGAAAATCCTGAAAAAGTCACACAGTGCATCCTTTGTCCAGATCAGGTAAGCATAGGGAAACACACAGGGAAGCTGGCAGAAGCTGGGGACAGAGTCAGACCAGGAACATACCATGTGGAGCCCTCTAACACCCAGGAGAAGTTATATACAAGTGTGGTCCCAGATCCATCCCCAGACCCATATGGGTCACTGTGACAGGGACAAATGCAGACAAGCTACTTTGTCACTATTTTCTGCATTTCAGGCCACAGATTCAGGGCAGCCTGAGAAGGGGACCAGTGCAGTGGAGTAGAGTTCTCTGGTAGGGAGGCCCTTTGCAATATACTGCAAAAGAAAGAAGTTCGGAAGCCAACAGCAGCTATATAATTTGTGACCCAGGAGCAGAGCAGGATCTCATTTCCAGCTTCTAGCCCTGCCTGCAGAGGAGTAACCAGGGCAGGAAATCCCAGACCAAAGAGGAGCCTATAATGCAGCTACTCTGAAACAACAGTTTTCCCAGCTGGCCAACAAAAGTAGAGTTCAGCCACAGTCTACTCTTCTACTCTTGAAACTGACTCAAACCCTAGTCTTGCAGACCTCAGACCCAAGGGAGAGGGGCAACAGCAATAAGTCTGTCCTGAACCAGATCACTTTGGAAGCACTGAAAGCTTATAGGTTCCTAGCTTATCCCTGAGATCTTGGAATAACATGAAACTCAATACCCAAGAAAGTAGTAACAGGACCAGTCCAGGCCTTCCCTCCAGAAGTGTAACAGAGCCCAACCTTGTCATAAAGTTCAAAGTCAGGGGGTAGGTTGGAAGAATGGCAAACAAGAAAAAAGAATCCCATCATAATAAACTATTATGGGGACAGGGACACACAAGATGCAAACATAGTAGAGAATAATTCCAATACATCTACCAGCAATGCCTCAGAGAAAAACACAGCTTGGATATAAATTAAACTAGAATTCCAGGAAGAGATGAAACAAGAGGTTTTTTTAAGTTAAAATGTGTTTTTATAAATTAAACGGGGGGTATGAAAAAGAAATTTGAACTTTGGAAAAAAAGTTGGAGAGGGAATTAAGAGGTTGGCATAAGAGGTATATAACCTTGCCCAACCAACAAACTCCCTAAAAATTAGAATGGACCTGACAGAAGCCAGTGAGACAACTCCATGAGACAACGAGAAATATTCAAACAAAGCCAAAAATAGAAGATAATGCAAGGTATCTTATAGCAAAAATAATTGGAAAACTGATCAAGGAGAAAAAAAATTTAAGAATCATTAGACTGTCTGAATGCCATAACTCCAAGCCCCCTAAACATCATATTTCAAGAAATTTTAAAATAAAACCACCCAAATCTCCTAGAACCTGTAAGCAAATTGTTATTTGTCCTTCATTCTCAAAGAGGATCATGACATCAGGGAGATGACAACATGACTTGCAAGTGAATTGGATTTAAGTGAGCGAGAGAAGTCACCAACCTCATTTTCTCCTCTAGAGCCATCTGGGTCCAGTGGCCAGATATGGATTAGAACAATTGGAGATGGCCCATGATGCAGTGGGGACCTAGACCTTTTCAAGGTAAGGTCTTTAGCAAATCTCAGTTTGACTGAGGCAGTGTCCATTCATTGATTAAGGCTTAACAAAAAATGAGGCAAATTAGAAATAGAAGGAATACAACAATTACTTCCTGTAAGAAAACCCCAAGTAAAAATTCCCAGGAACCTCATAACCAAAATTCAGAACTTCTAGGTCAAAGAAAAGAAATGCTGTAAGCAGCCAGAAAGAAAGAATTCAAGTATGAAGATAGTTAGAATCACCCATGATTTAACAGCCACTGCTATAAAGGTACAGAGAACTTGGAATACGATATCCCAAAAGGCAAAAGATATGGGCTTCCAGCCAAGAATAATTTACCTTTAAAAATGTGAGTATAATGCTACAGAGGAAAAACAGACCTTTAATGAAATAGAGAATTTCCAAACAATCCTGATAAAAAGACCAGAGCTGCAGAGAAACTTTGAAATTCAAGTACAGGAGTGAAGAGAAATGTGAAAAAAGTGAAAAAAAAAAAGAAAGTGAAAAAGTAAATATAAATGAACAATGTTAAAGGAATACATAAGGATAAACTGCTTACATTCAAATATTGAGAAATGATACCTGTGTTCCCTCTGAATCCTATTATTGGAGTTCATAGAGGATGTCCAGTTAGACAAGGCCTAGGAATGGTTTTGTTGTCTTGATGATCTTAAGAATGGAAAGAGAGTGAAAGTGGAATATACTGGGGGAAGAGCAAAAGGGAAAGTAAGGTTAAGGAAAATTGTTTCACATAATCAGCTCATACAGACATCTATAGAAATAAAGGAGGACAGGATTGGAGGTAATAGTTGACATTTAAACCTTACTTTCATTTGAACTAGTGAAAAGAAGGAAGAATACATCTATACACAGAGTAGGATGTAGAAATGTAGGATGCAGAAATACATTTCATTCAATAGGGAAATAGGAAGGAAAGCAGCAAAAGGGAGGAAGGGAATTAGATAGTAAATTAAAGAAGAAATTAGTCCTAAGCAAATGGGAAATGTTGCCTTTTGTTGCCTCATATTTCTAAGGACATAGAAAAATATTTATTAGCTCTTTTTGCAGTGGCAAAGAATGGGAATGGGGTTTGTCCATAAATTGGGGAATGGATGAAAAAGTTATGATATATAAATGTGATAGATTACCATTATGCTGAATTCTTATCAGCTTGATGACTAACCAGGATTACAGAGGACTAATTGTGAAACATGCTACCTACCATGTGCTTATGTATATATATACATATATATATACACACACACACATGTATGTATACCTATACATGTATACACATATAATACATATACACATATATACATATGTTAATATATACATATATAAATATATGCTACAGAGAGGTGGATGAAGACTGTGAAATGAGGCAAAAAGGCTTTGTTTATTTATTTTTTTACATAGCCAGTGTGGACATTTGTTTTGATTGGTTTTACATGTTTGGTGGGAGGGGGGAGGGGAGTGGGAAAGAAGATCTTCGCAGATTTTAATAAAATATTTTAAAGAGATGAGACACAATCACAGAAAACTATAATATATCATAGATGTTTTAGAGAGACCTAGAATGCTATGTGAAATCATGAGGGAAAGAGTTGTTGAGATGGGGGAGGGGGTGGATGGGTTGTGTTGAAGTATCTAAAAGTTAGCAAGGATAAGTGACCAGCTTATAAATAGGATGAGAGTTCTACAAGAAGTCTGGAGCTCACATAGGTATAGCAGTAAGCATTGTCCTCACCACCAAGGGACTTTGTGCCTTCCTTCCAAGGAGTTCCAAATCTCTCCTGTGTTCTCTTCCCAAATTAGGGAATGAGGGGCAAGGTGACCTAGAAAACAGTCCAAGTCATATAATCAAGGAGTAGAATTCAGGGCTAACGTCAATTAGTTCTTTGACAAGTGATGAATCTTGTGAATGATGCTAACGTTCTCTTAGGCCCCACCCATTCTTAGCTGAGAACTCTTTGGTCTCCCCACAATATATTTGCAAGTTTGACTTTCTGTTTATCATGTTTGAAAGCTGCTGAGCTTAGGAATGTGTTCCCAGTCTTCTGTCCTTTTGTGAATCTTGAGGGCATCCACAAAACTCTTTTTTTCCCCAAACAGAAAGGATATTTAAGGTTTTGTGGTTGGCTTAGACTGGGGATTTGTTCAAGGTTGAATCCCAGAGGAAATAATGATTCACTTCTTCAGGAATCAAGTGGCAACCAAAAAAAATCTGTAGAACTTATTAGATGTGATCCAGGAAATAATTTAGGGCAATATTCATAGGATAATATTATTATAAATTTAGAACTAGAAAAGTCTAGAGTCTTCTAATGATGGCCTCAGTTTTAGAAACATTGAAAGCTATTAGAGATTGGGATTCAATAGGAGGTTATACCATATCACCTCTGAGGTGTCTTTCTCCCCTTAGTCCCATAGTCTCTGTAATTCCTGGCTAGTGAATGGTTCTGATTCTTCATATTTGATTTCTTCTACCCTGCAGGGGACAGCATTGGGCAAAGAACTGTGGAATTCATGTGATTAAAAAAAAATAGGAATATTTGCTTCCAATTATTCAAATTACTCTTTGCTAATTAATTAGAAAAAGTAGGTTGTACATCCACACACAGACATATATATTAATTCTTGATTGGCATAAGCATCCCTCCCCCTGAACCTTATTGATATATTTACCCAAAATGCTTTTTTCCTGTTTATCTTATTTTGTAGGTAATTTTCCAGATTCGTAGTTCTTTGCCATAATCTTGCACATTGTGGCTACTACTCACTGGAGGATTGCTTGTCAGGGTAGCTGTGTAAGCTGTTATATGCATTGCAGGTTTGGGCTGTCAACATGGATACTAATGTTCAGGGGGGGATCATTAATCTGTGGCTATTGATTTTACATGTGCACACATGCAAACATATATATATACATACACATGCAAACATATATACACATACACATATAATTACATGTAAGCATATTGCATATGCATATTTGCATAAACTCATATATATGATACTTTTGTATGCAGGAAAATTCCAGAGAAACATTAACCCTTCCCCTCCCAGTTATATGTACATTGTTGACACAAAACTTTCTCTTATTATTGTTCATGACCCCATTGGATGTTTTCTTGAAAAGATAATGGAACAGTTTGCCATTTACTTCTCCAACTCATTTTACAGATGAGGAAACTGAGGTAAACAAGGGTAAGTGATTTGCCCAGGGTCATATAGCTAGTAAGTATATCAGGCTAGATTAGAGCTTGGGAAGTTGAGTCTTCCTGATTCTAGGCCCAGCACTCCGTCCACTGTACCACCTAGCTGCCCAAACTTCCTCTTAATAACTGGCATTTATATAGAGCTTTCAGGTTTGCAAAGCACTTTACAAATATTATTTCCTATTATCTTCCCCACAAATCTGGGAATTAGGTGCTATTATTATTCCCATTTTACAGATGAGGAAAGTTAAGTTGTCCAGTGTTTAAAAAATGTGACTGCAAAAGAGATATGGTCGCCTTGTTTATTCTGGACAGATGCAAGGAGATATCTCTGAACTTCTGCCAGTGATCAAAGGAACTGGTGATGTAGAACAGATTCATGGGCCATGTCCTATCAGCCTGTACTTTACCCACCATCCATCATCCAAACCCTAAGCCTTTTTCCGAGTGATGATTGCACCCTAAACACATAAAATTAATCACCACACCAGCCTAGCCAGGTGTCTTGCCTACAAAATTATCTCATTGCTGCAAAAAAGCAAAAAAACCCAAACAAACCCTGAGAGGACCTGATAATGTCTCATCATCTTTCTTGAAATAGCTTTGCATTAACAGATGAAGTCATAGGTGGATCTAAAAAGTTTTGGTATTTCTAGAGCCTATGGAAATTCTTCGTGTGAAAATAAAGCAAAAATGGCAACTTTGGGAAGACCCTCCTCTGACCAAAAGAAGGTGCCCTGCTTTCAAGCAATATTAAACAGTTACTGAGCCAGCTGAAGCAGCAATATATGGCATATACCTAAAGATACCTATTTTTCCTTCTGAAATCATCTAGGCTCTCATAGCACTCTGGTACAGGCAGAGGAAGTCCTCTTAAGCATCATTTGTAGCAGCCATTTATTACATGATTCCATAAATTCATGATGTTTAAATTCCATATGACAACCTCTGCTTAACTTGACAATGGTTGATAGATTCAGTCATATATGCGCTGTATGTATATTTTATTTTAACTCTATGGGTCTCTGGCAACAACCTATATGTTTCAATCAGATGGAAGCTTAATTTGCTGGTTCCCTTGCTGTATCTGCAGGGCCACTGTAGAGCTGGTGAAAGGGAAAATAATCACAGAGAAAGAGAGAGAGAGAAAGAGAGATGTAAAAATGATAGTCTTATACACATCACATCATGCTTCCAATATGTGACTCTGGGAAGGCAGCCCATCTTTCCAAGGTGCAGAATATGAGATCCACATTCACTCAGGCAGCTTTTTACCAATGGGCTCTCTCTCCATCACGGATTAGCTGTAAATCCTTATGATTTGCTTCTAATTGAGAGCTTAGCTTTTCCTGTTCAATTCTTCTTCAAAAGAAATGCTTCCTAAAGTATACACATCATCGAAAGGAGCCCAGCTTGTACTCTATAAATTTGGGTAGTTGTATGTGAGAGATGTGGGAAACACTTTCCAAGCTCCATGCACACCAAAAAGAGAAAAGACAGCTGGATGGCCCATTCTGAATATTTAATTCTCAAACTTGTAGGTCCCTGCTGTGAGGCTCATGTAGTCTGCGGGTAAAATAAGGCTTTCATAAGTGACTCTGGGGTCTGCCTATAATGAAATCTGTATTACAGTTCTGCCGCTCGTTTTCTCCAGGATCCTAATAAATACACTCTCATGGCACTTAATGCAGAAGAAAAGGAGATAGATTATAAATGAACTGCTGTGGGTGCCCTCAGATTACTCCCACTCTCTATGCTTAGAATTTTTCTTTCATAAAATTCAAGACTGCAATCAATGGTGAGAGAGAGAGAGAGAGAGAGAGAGAGAGAGAGAGAGAGAGAGAGAATATGCATGCATATGTATGCATGGGGGCATTACTTTTTTCTTTCTTTCTCTCCATTCTTTCCTTCCTCCTTTCTTTTCTTTTCCTTCTTTTCTTTTCCTTCCTTCCTCTTTCTTTCTCTTCCTTCTTTCCTTCCTACCTTTTCTTTCTCTTCCTTCTTTCCTTCTTACCTTTTCTTTCTTTCATTCTTTCTCTTCCTTCCTTTCTCTCTCTCTCTCTTTCTTTCTTTCTCTTCCTTCCTTTCTCTCTCTCTCTCTCTTTCTTTCTTTCTTTCTTTCTTTCTTTCTTTCTTTCTTTCTTTCTTTCTTTCTTTCTTTCTTTCTTTCCTTCCTTCCTTCCTTCCTTCCTTCTTCCCATTCCAATCCTTTGTCCCTAAATGGAGAGGTAGCATGGAAAAAGATAGCATCTGTCTAGCCACAGGGTCTCCTTATTGACACCCAAATGGTTAATACACAAACTATGTAGACTCCCCTGGAAACAACAACAAATAACAGCTAAATCCTGTGCCTTCTCAAAGTATGTCAAAAAGGAACAAGAGAATACACTAACAGCAACAACCATCCCAGAGAAAGGTCCTCAGGGGGGAGAGCTGGTGCAATGATACAGAAAGAAAACAGTTCATATCAGAGCTATATGATGTTGAAAAGGTTTCATAAGTCATCATGCTTCCTTGGCCTGCCTCCCATGGCATGCTCAAGAATAAATGGCATATGTATAATAAATAAGGCAATCAAACCATGCTTCTTAGTATATGTGTAAAACTGGGAGGCTATCTCGCCTCTTTACTGACTTTTTATATGAGAGCATGTAAGCATATTGAGAAGTGCATAAGAACATTTGCATATATGAGAATATTCATATAAAATATTCAACTAAGATATTCATCTCAGAAAGTCTACTTTCAAATATGCTGTAGCTCAAAAGGGGCCAAGCGAGGAAGGACCAATGCCAAATTCAGAATCTGCCAGTTTGTATTTCAACATTGGACTGTGGTTATGGGGCTAAGGAAAGCAAACTTTCTCATGAATTGTGTCCAGTTTATATTCACAGTTGCTGTAGGGCAGGTGTTAAGAAAGATCCACAGGAGTAACTTCATAGGAAAAATGTAATCCCCATAGGAACCAGAGGGTTCAGGAAGATGATAAATGTAACCAAACTAAAGTTACCTTCCATCACATCAACTTTTCATATGGATGCTTTGCCACTGTTAAGCAAAGAGACATCAAGTTGAATAATGGTATCCTGCTGTATTTTAATAGTTCATTTTGTCTTAATTACAGTCCTATACTGAATAAATTATTTTAAATATCCTGAAATGATTCATTTAAGGACACTAGATCCTGGGAGCAAGGACAACTGGATCTCCCCATACAAGTCCCAAACCTTTTAAAGCTGGTTTATTCATGCCTGCCCCCCCAAAAAAGAATTTCCACATCAGCTAGTTAATGTCTTTTCACAGGAAGAGCCCCCTCTGTAAATCTGGAGTCCAATTAGACATAAAATCCAGATG
>WOXC01011497.1:0-82500 GCA_011680675.1 Gymnobelideus leadbeateri | reverse complement strand
CACATACGTGGTCTTGTTTGATTCTCAAAATAACACTAGGAGGGAGCTCAGGCAGGGAATATTATCCCCATTTAATTGATAGGGAAACCAAGGCCACGGGAGTCATTTGTCCAGGATCGTGCTGCAATCCTGTGCCAGAGCTAAGTGTAGGATACACCTCTAAGGGAACAACTGGGTGGGTTAAGAAACCACGAAAACTTATTCTGCATAGTCTTCCTTTAGAACTTCATGGTTTATAGGGACAAAACTTCTTAGAAATGAACACATTGGAGGGTTCCTTTTTAAAAAGATTTTTATTGATAGCCTTTGTTTTTACATCATTTAGGTTTCTCTCTTTGTCTTTCCTCTTCCCCTTAACAGAGAACTATTCCATATAGCAAAGAAATTTTTTAAAAAGAAAAAATCAACAAAACCATCCAATATATCAAAGCAATCTGATATTAGGTGTAGAGTTCCACAAGGAGGGTGACTTTTTATTTCTGGAGAGATACCTCATTTTAAGGGCAAATTAATTTCCTGGATGAAATTCAGTTTAAGCAAATTATTAAGAAGAAACGTTTCCCTCTTCTCTCTATTTCAAGCCCTAGCGCTTGCATTAACATCTTTTTTTGAATTAAACATCAATAAAATGGCCTGTCATTAGTGTTTATTCTGAATGTGCTTTTTTAAATTTCATACACTTTCAAGCTCATCCTCCTTCTAATAAGAGCTTCATCTTTCCACTGTGATCCGTCTGCCAGTACCTCCTCCTGTCTCCCCAGTGATATGATGGCCCCATCTTTAATTGACAGCACCAGCCCTGTCTAGGGTCTTGCTGTGGCCCACTCTGAAAAATAACGAAGGAAACATTTGGAACATTTGGTTGTTTTGGGTAGTCTCTTCCTACAGATGTTCAACATAGATTTGTGTAATAATGACCTCTTTGATATGATGCTCTGGTGTTACAATGTAGCCAAATTGCATATCTGTCCATCTCTCTCTCTCTCTCTCTCTCTCTCTCTCTCTCTCTCTCTCTCTCTCTCTCACATCTATCTATCATCTATCTATATATCTCTGCATAGGGCATGAAAGTACAGAAGATAGGGAGCTGGCTTGAATCAGGAAGACCTTTCAAATTCTGTCTCATACATATTGGTTGTATGACCCTGGGCAAATCACTTACTCTCTCAGTGTCCTAGCTAACTCTCTAAGACTGTAAATTGCAGAAACGGTGCTAATATGTATTAGTAGAGGGAACATTCCCACTAAAAGCCATCTACATCAATTAATCACTACTCTAGACTCCTGAAGAAACAGAGAATATTACATTACGTTAATGGAAACACCGTAAGAGATACCCAGGCCCATAGCTCTAAAACCAGAAAAGACTGCAGAGCTCACCTAATCCAACTCCATCATTTTACAAATGAGGAAAGTGAGACTCAGAGAAGTTTAAGTGACTTGCTCAGGGTCACACAGGTGAGCTAGGATTTGAATCTGTGTTCTTCAAACCCCTTTCTTCAGGATCACTGCCTCTATTAGTATCCCAATGTATCCAGCGCAGCTTTAGGATGCTCATATCTGTGAGCAGGCTCACAGAACACCAGAACCAGAAGAGACTTCACAGTTTGTCTAGTCGAACACCGTTTATTCTACAGATCAGGAAACTGAATCTCAAAGAGGGAATGGAATTTGCCTAAGCTAGTTTGTTACAGAGACAGTTCTTTTGACTTTTCAATTTTTTTCCTGGTACAGCAAAGCATCAATACAAACAAGTTAATTTTATTGCTTGATATGCCTAATAAAAAACACAATGTGGTCAATAATGTCAACCTATTGATCTGTCATAGTGTTACAAGGGCAGTGTATCAGAGCGAACAAAGAGTTGGTCTTGGAATCTAGAAGACTTAGGTTCAAGCTCTGTTTCTAACACATACTAGTTATGTGTCCTTGACTAAATCATTTTATATCTCAATGCCCCAGGCAACTTTTTAAGATGATACATTGCAGAATTGTTGCTTGTCTGCATTGATGGAGACAATTTCCTTACAGGGAGTTCCTTAAGCCAATGAAATCATAGGGCTAATGTCAACCTTCTCTTCCTCCTCCCCAAACAAACAATTTCCATTAATGTACAAAATGTAAATAATGATAGGGTCTATCCATGCAAAACCTTGTGTAGGCCAAGGAAAGCACGATTGAACAGTTGATAGAAAGCAATAGCCCCTTCAATTTTCACTATGATGAAATGTATTTAGTGAAACTACAAAATTAGATAATATAGCCACAAAAGATGGAAGTGTGAGGATACCTAGAATAAATGTATTTCTACCATTCAGTGTGTGTCCTCTACCCCCTCCAGTGAATGGGAAGGCAGAAACACTTATCACCTCTTACCGCCTTCATGACCAAAGACTACACAGAATGGGACTGAGAATAGATTTTAGCTGTTTGTGATGGTTCAAAGAGTTTTGTCTTCACCTTGAAATAAGTCATTTCCAGGTGCTTGAGATTAATCCTTTCTTTGTTCTCCAACTCAACCTGGATTCCCTCTTCCAGATATGAGTCAAGTGATGCCTCAACACATAGGAAAGGGAAGGAAAAAAGGTTTTCTCCCCCTCAGATTTCCCTTGCCATTTCTTCTCAATGCTATTTAGGAAGAGGGTTACATATACAAAGAAAGAGGTTGATGATGTTCCTGGAGCTGAGAAAGATATAGTTTCTTCATAAAATGAGAGCAACAGCTCCAGAGAGGGGGAGAGAAGGGGAACATGGAAATGGGCTATGGTTCCAGGCCACCTGCACAATCGGGGCACTTTGTGCCTTGGAATGTGCTCTGGTCATTCTCTCTAGGAAAGAAGGGTGTAATTTCATAACTCAAAATATGAAGAATAGAGAAAAGACCCTTTGATGACCAAACTATTGGCTTTTGACATGAACTGTTTATCAGTATTGATGCATAACACACTGGATCCCAAGAGTTTTCCTTCTGTCCTCAGACAGGAAAGGCCAGTAAGGAGGATCCTGAGTCCCATGTCCTTTGTGAGCTGGGATACTCCCTGGTAATTGTTCAGCCTGCAAAAATAATTCTAGTTGTTGCAACTGTTTTGTGGAGTTCCTTCATTTCCAGGTACCTAAAATCGCCACTATTGGGGAGCGTAGAATCATGGATTTTAAGAGGTAGAGTGGGCCTCAGAGGCTATCTGAATAAGAACCCCTGCTAGCATATCTCTCCTAGGTGGTTGTTCAAACTTCACTTGAAAAACTCAAGTGAAGAAAAACTTGTTAACCCTTAGGGAGCCTCATTCTGATTTTAGGGTGTTTTAAGTCTTTGGATTAAGTATCGCCTATTGTCTGGATCCCCTTTTAAAATCTCTTCCCCATGATCTCACCTATTATGTCACTAACATCCTAATGGAATTTATTCATTATCTGCCAAACATTTATTAAATTAATCTCATAGTTAGAGCACCAGACTATGTGCTGGGGGTGATATAAAGTTTATATAAGACAAAAATCCGTAGTGGATTGATGGTCAATAAGACCTGGGCTCAAGTCCTACTTCTGATACCTACTGGTTGTGTGACCAGGGGCAAGTCATTCAATGCCCCAGGTAATTCTTTAAGACTCTAAGTTACATACAAATTTCAGATCTCAGTTACTCTAGGGAATTGTCATACTAGGAATCTTCCAAGCTAAAGAAAACACAAACCCTTTCCTAAAAAGAAAAATACACGATTTCTACCCTCATAGGGTTCATAGCCTAGTAGAGGGATGAGACACAAAACATAGATTACTACAATATGGAATAGTATATGATGAACACATTTAGTGTAGGGCATTGTGTATATGGAAGTATGTTGGAATGCCACTAGAGTCTAGAAAGCAATAAGAGATGAATAGACATTCAGCAATCAAAGAGGAGAAAAGGATAGGGAGTAGGGTCAGCAAAGCCATGGAGTCAGGACAATACAACATATCTATCAGGAACAGAGCAGTTCAATTTGAATGAATCAAGATAAGACTGAAGACATATAGTGACTCCATAATGCAGAGGGCCCTGAGTGTCAGACATTGTTGGGGTTTAATTTTTCTACCTAGGCAACAGGGAGCAACTGAAGATTTCTGGGCAGAGCTTCTTTTTTAGATTCTGGGTGTACCCAACCTGAAAGGCAGACAGATTATACCTCGATGGCAAAAGAAACTTACAGCTATTGGTATCTGGTATTGGAAGATAGATTTAGAAGTGCAAGGCCATTTAAGCTCATCTCGTCCAACCACTTCATATTGTAACTCCTTCATATTGAAGAAATAGAGGCCTAGAGAATTTACTTTTTTTTTGGGGGGGGAGGGCAATTGGGGTTAAGTAACCTGCCCAACCCAAGGTCACACGGCTAGGTTTTTTTGTTTGTGTGTGAGTTAAGTGTCTGAGGCCGGATCTGAACTCAGGTCCTTCTGACTCCAGGGCCGATGCTCTACTCACTGCGCCACCTAGCCGCCCAAGGCCTAGAGAATTTAAATGATTTGCCACAGGTTATAAGTGGCAGACCTGGGATTAGAACAAAGTTCTCTCTGACCCCAAATATCGTGTGGTTGTGGTTTGCTCTTTGTTCTCAAAGAGGACCATGACATCAGAGAGATGATGACATGACTTGCAATTGACTTTGATTTGAGTGAGGCAGGGTTGTGCAAAGTCACCAGACTCACTTTCTCCTCCAGAGTCATCTGGGTCCAGTGGCTAGATATAGATCAGGATGACTGGAGATGGCCCAGGACGCAGTGGGAGACATTGGCTCTTTTAAGCTAAGGTTTTTTCATGTTCTCATTTTAAGTGAGACAATGCTCATTCAGTGAATAGGCCTCTTTAAGTAGTGAGTCAAGGAAAAGCCCCTTTAATAAAAAACAATCAAACTGGGAGGGTAATACTCAGGGCTGCTGGCTAAAAGAGAAACAGTTATTATCTACATTCATTGTGAGCTAGGAGAGCTCAAAAAATAACGATTAAGTGGTGCTTGGGGAGGGACCTATTGATGTCCTATCCATGAGATCCAGAGTGAATTGGGTTTAAGGCTTGGTATTTGAGAAAGAAATCTAGGCAGAACCCCAAGTCAACTAGGTAGCTTTCAGCCATCAAAATTTCCCTTCCTTTGGGCAGAAAACCCTCAGGTAAGGGGAGGGGAAGGGAGAGGAGAGGAGCTGAGTTGCCCAACTGGAACTAGCCAGCTGGACCCCATTTAAGCATCTCGAACTACTCACAGGTTGTGGTTTATCTTTCATCAGGGAGATGATGACATGACTTGCAATTGACTTTGATTTGAGTGAGGGAGGGCTGTGCAAAGTCACCAGCCTTGCTTTCTTCCCCAGAGTCCTGATACTGGTGATCTTTTTTTGGGATGGAGGTAGGAGACATAGCCTCTGGGTATGGAGGATGAAGTGCATAATGAATGGAACATGGCCTGAGAATAGATATTATAGCTGAAGTGAGTTGATGCAGAAATCAGTATGTGATATAGATGGAGCAAGTGAATGTGTGAATGAGTAAAGAATATGCCTGGGTAGGGAGCCTTGGCAGTCAAGTGTTGGAACACTGGGAGGAAGCTTTGATTTGAGAGGATGTAAGGCTCCTGTTTATGAATCAGAGGCAGAAGACATTACCTGTTGTTTTTCTAAGCCATTAGGTAGTGTGTACTTTGGGGCTTAGTCCTTTCCCATCCAGTGACACTAATATTTGGGAAGGAAGAGAGTCCTGCTGTTGTTCAGTTGTTTTCAGTTGTGTTTGACTCTTTGTAACCACATTTGGAGTTTTCATGGCAAAGATACTTAACTCCCACTATCACCTCAGGCTCAGCATCCTTTGGGCTACTTCAGGAGGAAAGTATCAGATACTTTCAGATACTATCAGATGCTGAGCCTGAGGTGATAGTGGGAGTTAAGTATTGCTGAAAAGGAGAGAAAGTATAATCTAAGACAGAAGTGGCCCCATAACACTCCCTAGTACTACTTGAACCAGATTAAAATGTAATGAGAAATATTTAACAAGAACAAAAAATTAAATACAATAAGATATTCAAAATACTGATATTTGGCTAAGTCAATATATGATCAGCAGAGATCCTCATATATAGCTTTGTGGCCCCATTTCTTTTTGAGTTTGACTCCACTGATATAAGATGCAGCTCTAAATCCAAGCTCCCATGATCCTAAGTGAATTTGGTAGGTGTAGGCCACTGAAGTTTTACATTGTTAACCTCACAATATTGCCAAGGGCCAGTTCTGTCTCTATAAAGTGAGCCTGATTCTCTACTCTCAGCATGGTGATAGGGGTCCAGGTAGGGTTTAGGATTTAAAACATTGTTCCCTTTGGTACCATTCCTGGATACTGGCCCTAGAATTTTCTCTTACAAAAGGGTAATAGTTGTCTGTTCAGATTTCAGATGAAGTCTTCATCTCCATCTGGAAGTCCTGGCCCAAGTCCCAGCTCACATCCCTTGCTCTAGGCCAAGGAGACTGAGACAGAGACTGTTGCCTGAGTTATGCTGCCCTGAAGGGGTGAACTTATATCAGATGCCTAATTTGGTTTCAGAACCAAAGCTGATATGGCCCCCAACTCTTGAGAAAAGAAAGGAGTGAGGATGGCCCCACCCCAGGGGAACACAAGGATATCCAGCACCTAATTGGCATAAGGATATTAGCAGAGCTGACAGCATCACCATCATTGTTAACCCATCACTGCTGACCAATGGCAGATGGTGTTGGAGAGAGGGTTTGTGTTCGGGTATGGGCTGGCTAGATGGAATGATCTCTGAGGCCACTTCTGGCTCTGAGAGTCTGTGACTTTGTGACTATGAGATGATAGGATAGTTTAAGATTAAAGTACTGTAGCCAGCCTCCATTTTTGGAGTCCCGATTAAGTCCAAACATATTTTTTCTTCTTATGATCCCACTGCTATACTAAAACTGTTCTCTCTAAGGTTACCAATGATCTTTCAAGATTTGTATTCATTTTTTATGTGACATGAAGCAATATGACATGCACAGTAGCTAGAGAGCTGGCCTTGAAGCCAGGAAGTCCTGGGTTCAAGTGTTGCTTCTTATTCATAGCAGGCTATGTGATTCTGGGTAAGCCATCCTCTATTAGAGGAGATAACACAAACCTATTTGCAAAATAGAAGATGATTTGACAGGGATGGGAAGTAAAAGCAAAACAGCTGGAGGGCATCAGAAAAGGCCTTCTGAAGGAGGTGACTGTTTGAGCTAGGCTTGAAAGGAATGGAGGTGCCTCATAAATGAGGTAATGAGGCATAGATCAGGCCTGCACAACCTGCGGCCCCAGGCATGACAAAGGATTCCCTCCACATACAAAGGATGTTTTTCTCTGTATTTTCACAGGCCACCAGAAATCCTTTAGTGTGCTGCAAACAAGCCGAGGGCCTCGAGGCCTGGCATAGATGGATGAGTACTTTTTTTTAGAGACCAAGGACCTGGGTTCAAATCCTGGATCTCCAGCTTCCCTCTGTGACCTGGGGGGGAGGGGGAGAGGTTGCTAACTGTCTGGGCTTCAGTTTCCTTATCTGCAAAAGTAAGTACAGCTCTTCTGTTAAGACACAGCTAGTGCTCTGCCTCTCAAACTATCTTGTATCTATCTGCTTCGTAGATCCATTCACTTTATATTTATATATGGTCTTTATTGTGCCCCCCATTAGAATGCAAACTCCTTGTTAGTAGGGATTGTTTCATTTTATTTTTTGTGTGTGAATCCCCAGCACCTAGCACAGTACCCAGTAGGTGCTTAATAAATGCTTGGTGATTGCTTGAGCTCCAAGCTCTCTTTTGGTCCAAAGTCTGTGACTAAAGGGACAAAAAGAGACTGAGTCCATGAGGGCTGGCCTCCATTTTAGCATACAGTCTCTATCCCTGGTGGTGCGGTTCCAAAACTATTCGACCCTTTCTGCTGGGCTTGCACTGGTGGCTCCTGAGAAGGCTTATAGGGTGGAGAGATTTCTTTTCTAGAAGAGCTGGGCCTGATGGTGTGCAAGCCCCAGCCCCTTGCCTGAAGAGGGCCAAGCGTCCCCAGCTCCAGCCGGGGAGCACGGCACCTTGCTCCAGCCCTGCCTTTAATTGCTAACAGCGCAGCAGTCTGGCAAAATGCTATTTCAGAGGAGCGTTACTTCTGAAGCTCCTTATTAATCCCAGGTTTTCCCAGAGCCCTGAGCCGGGCTGCAGTCGTCTCCTTCTTCTGAGATCTGGCATGGCTTTGACCGGCTGAATCCCCAAATATGTATCAGTAATCAAAAGGTAGATTTCAGTACAGGGGAACCTGTTTGGAAGAATTCTTCTCATTCCTCCCCTGCTTGTTTTATCTTTGCTTGAGACGTGAATAATTCATGGGGCTCAGTCTGCTTTGCAGTCAAACGCATCCTGTCCACCCCAGCCCGCTCGCCTCTGTGATTTATTATTTAATAATTTGCAGGGCTGCGCTGTTGTAAGGTGAGCATTGTGACTGCTTGCAGAACTGTTACAATCTGGTCTAGTTAGCTGTCCTTTCTTTCCATCTCTCCAAACAGCGCCAGTTATTGATTTTTTTTTTTTTTACAAACCTCGGCCGTATAATCCCAGGGCTGCTGCTCTCAAAGCTCTTCCTATAAAGGCAAAGTTGGCCCTTCTTCTTGAAAACAAGAAGCCGTGTTTGGATTCACTTTTTTTTCTTATCAATTGTGTCTTTTCTCCCCTCCTCCTTTTGTGCAGCAGTCGGTGACAATTCGAGGAAGTGCCACCGGCTTCTCTTAAGGATAAAGGCCTAGACGCAAGCCCCTGTGGGGGAGACACATGCTGCTGTTGCTTTCAGTGCCTGGAGAACAAGAACCCGGCCCAGGAAAAACTTTCCCGGCTTGGAAACTTTTCAAATGCAATCAAACCACCATGAAGAAAGTGGCTGTTTGCTCCCCTCCTTTCCCCTCCATTGACAGGGCACTGAATTTCCCAATGACATTAGATCAGAATGAGAACAGACTGTAGTCTCTCCAGCTCTTAGAAAGACCTGGAATTTTCCAGGTACCAGATTTCAGCTTTCCAAAAGCTGGGGTAGCACATGTTTCCTACATGACCACTAAGAGGGTGGTTAAAGATGACTCTAAATATGCATGAAAGAGATGACTATCCATAGTTCTGAAAAACCCTCCTTACATCCCCAGATCTCTGCCCAGCAGAGTAGTTGGAATTCTTCCATTAAAGTCACTTATTCATTTCTTTGGGTCAAGGAACTAGAATTCCAGATTTGTTAAAATGTGCACATGTCACTGGAAGGAAGGAAGGAAGGAAGGAAGGAAGGAAGGAAGGAAGGAAGGGAGGGAGGGAAAAGGGAGGGAAGAAAAGAAGGAAGGAGGGAAGGGAGGGAGGGAGGGAAAAAGGGAGGGAAGGAGAGAGGATTTTTAAAGCACTGTTATGTACCAGGCATTGTCCTAAGTAACTCACAACCCCCTGAGATTATCTAGCTTTAGGAATCAGAGCTGAAGGAATGGGACATAAAACCATAAGAAATGTAGAGCTGGAAGGGATTGTAGAGACTGACTTGTCCAATTCCCTCATTTTATAGAAGAGGAAAATGAGCCTCAGAGAGGTGAAATTCTTGGACAAGGTCTCACAGATAGTAAATAGCAGGATCAAAATTTGAACTCAGATCTGGCTCAACTTTTCCATTATATTATTGAGAGGAGATAGGGAACCAAGGAAAGATCTAGGACCTGGGGGATTTCCTAGAGATAGGAGAGCTTGCCAAAGTCCTTCCCTGCCAATGAATGGGGGTGAAGGGAGGGGGAAGGTTGGGCCTTGGGGAAGAAAAAGGAGGAAGAGAATATAGTAAGAGGCTTTTAAGATGTTATAATCTACTTCATAATCTTGTCCATGGTTGGTGGACACAGGACCCAGAATCACATGCAGAAGTCTCTATTAAACATCTGAAAGTCTGACTATCCTTATTTGACTGTGTGACCCTGAACAAGTCACTTATTCTCTTAGACTTTCAGGACACTTGCCTATAAAATGAGAACATTCCCTGTTCTTTTCAGTCCCCTTATCCACTTAAAGAGTCCTATACTTAACTATTTAGATGACTGTAATCTCAGATCTTATTCATCAAGGTGCTGTGTCCACGGCTGTTGATAAAAACTTCTCCATGTCTTATCAATTTCTGTGATTATTATCCATTTCCTCCCATAGATCCTTCATAAAGGATCCACAGTCAGAGGTCTTCTCTTGGGTCTTTTTCATAGAAAAGCCCATCCATACAAATTGCCTTCATTTTCCCACCTCTCATTGGGCCTTATGACCACATTGCTACAATGAAGTTGCTCTCTCCAAGATTACCAAAGATCTTTTATTGTTAAATCCAACAGCCTTTTCTTATTCCTCAGTTTTATCAACTTTCCTGCCCACTTTTAGCATGATTGATTCCACTTTCTTCTGCATGTTCTTTCTTTCCCTTGTATTTGTGACACTGTTCTCTTCTGACTCTCTTGCTATCTGTCTGACCACTCCTCAGTCTCATTTGGAGGATTATCATCTAGGACCAACCTCCAGCTGTAGATATTTCTCTCTCCTGGCCTCTACTCTCATCTCTCTCTACACTCATTCTTTTGGTGATTTCATCTATTCTCTTGGGCTTAATTATCATCTATGTTGAGATAACTATCAAATCTATATTTCTATTTCTACTCACTATCGAGACTTCTAGTTTCACAACACCAGATGCCTTTCTGGCCATCCTAACCAGATGTACCAAAGATACATCAAATTCACCATATCCAAAATGGAACTCACCATACCCTGAACCCTCCCTTACCCCAAACTCCCTTATTAATACTAGAAAGGACAACACATCCTTCACCCTTGAGCCAACTTTATCTCTTCCTCATTTTCCTATATCCAAAAAATTTCCAGGGTTTGTTGATACTACACCCACAATATATATTTGTTTACATTCTTTCTACTCACATGGCAATTATTCTCAGATATACTATTATGATGGTTTGATGGACTTCCTGTTTCTACCTTCCATATCCCTGCTTTCACCTCTTCAATCTATTCTCCACATCAGGGGTGTCAAACTTAAATAGTATATTTGAGGGCTGCATATTGACTTAATTTTAAAATGTAATATTATCTATGTCTTAGTGTATTTTTATTTATTTTGTTAAATATTTCCCAATTACATTTTAATTTGGTTCAGGCTGCACTGTGGAGTTTTGTGGATCTCATGGCCACTTCTAACACCTATGCACTAAATGGCTGCCAAAAGGACCTTCTTAAGACACACTCTGATTATGTCATTATCCCCCTAAAGAATCGAGTGACTCCATAGAGAACAAAATTCACACTACCCAGACTGGACTGACATTTAAAGCTCTTCACAATTTAGCTACAGTCTATCACTAATAATGTGATGTTTCACACTGTTCTTTCATATAGTATCCATTTCAGACAATTGTACCTACTTTCTGCTCCCTGAATATAACTTTGGTACACAAGTCGTCCTTCACTCTTTGTTTTTTGCTTTTTGGAGGGCAGGGTGTTAAGCGACTTGCCCAAGGTCACATGGCTAGTAAGTTTTAAGTGTCTGAGGCTGGATTTGAACTCAGGTCCTCCTGACTTCATGGCTGGTGTTCTATTCACTGCTCCACCTAGCTGCCCCTGTCCTTCATTCTTTACTCTCATCCCTTCCTGACCATCTTTAAACAATGCTGGCTACTCTCCTGACCGTCATGCTCATCTCCTCCCCATTGCTGATTTTGGATTCCACCTGGAACCCACCTTGGCTCTGATAAATTAGTTCTCACCTTATCTTGCCCTATTGGTTCCCTACTCACTTTCCAGCTTCCTCCAAATGATATCTTCACACACATATCTCACATCCTCCCCTTTCTAGCTTCCCTTAAGGTGTTGTCTTGCCTCTTTAGAATGTAAGCTTGTTGAGGACAGGTTCTGTTTTGCTAGTATTTTTTTTTCTTAGTAGCATAGCACTTAAATTCTTTCCTTCCTTCCTTCCTTCTTCCACCCTTCTCTATCTCCCTGTCTCTGTCTCTTTGCCTCTCTCTCTTTCTCAGTCTCTCTTGCTCTCTCTCATTCTTCTACTTCTCAGAATCTTTTCAAAGCTCATCTCAGGTGCCACCTAGAATGAGAAGTTTTTTTCTCATCCTCCTAGTTGTCAGTGCTCTCTCATTTTCAAATTCCGTTCTTTTGTTTGTTTGCTTAAAAGTCACATCTTGTTCTAGTAGAATGTAAGCTCCTTGAGAGTGAGAACAGTTTTTATTTGACTCTCCAATGCTTAGAACAGCTTAATGAATGCTAATTGAGTTAATGAATGATGACCACCATTTCTTCAAAGAGCTTAATACAAAAGCCTTAACAATGAGGTCAAAGAGTCCAGAAAACACCTCAGCCAGCAAATGCTTCAATATCTTTACTGAGACAATAGACATAACAGCCAATACAATACTTACTAAGGGTATGAACTCATTTGTGAATTATTACAGAGAAGAATAGAAAATTATAAGCTGTATCCCCTCACAAAACTTTACAAAGCAGTTGAGGAGAAAGTGAATCTGAAGAAAGTTTGATGTGAGGACGAACTAAGCTAGTTGCTTCCCAGAACATTAGTAGGTGGAGCCAGAAGGAAGATCACATGTGTGAAATGGAATGGCTCTGTTGGTGTTTTTATAGGAGCATAATATAGTGATAGAGGTAGAGTGTTGCACATGGAACCAGAAAGACCTTGGTTCAAATTCTGCCTCTGATGTGTATTACTTGTCTCATGGAGCAAAAAGGAGCGAGGCAGAAGATCCCCGAGATTAAAATTGGAAGTGGATTTTATTACCGAGGGACTGCCAGGGTCACATACCCAGATCAGACAGTGAGTCAGCATGGACAGTGTGCTGGTTTTTAAAGAGATTCAATATTCAGGTTACATAAGCCAAAACTACACTATATCAAAAAACAAAAACCTTCAAGTAAGAATAATTTATCCTTCAAAGCTGAAAAGTAATCCTTCAGGGTGAAGAAAATTTGATTTTTAATGGTGTCAATAACTCCCAAGCATTTCTGCTAAGAAAACCAGATTTGGCTAGAGTCTCTGATATACAAAGAGAGACAAGAGACAGGTATACAGTTGGAGTAACTTGAAGGGTTACATGAGTAATTACACCCAAAGAAAGGGAAAAATCCCATCATCTTCAAAGATCAAAGAGAAAACAAAGAAACACAAACTTAAGATTTAGAGGGTTTTTTTTTTAAAGAGAATAAAGAAAATTGGGGAGGAAAATAACAATGGTTTTTCAAAGACCCCTGGCACATAGACTGAGGCAGAGAGCAGAAGGTATAGTAACCTTCTCATTAGTCTCTAAATGGGTTCTCTTTTCCCCAGGGCCTTTGAAGTTATATGGGTACAGGGTAAGAGTATGTATGGTACTCTTTTCTCATCATAAACTGTGAAAGTAACTATTTTGGTCCTGGGTGTATTCAAATTCCTGTGAGAATTGGAAAACAGGGAGATTTGGTGGATAATTCTGAAGAAATGGATGAATTCCAGGGGAACAGAAAGAAAGACCAACTTTCTGCCTCCATATCACACAAATTGCCTGTCCTTTCTCTCTTGTGTAGCTATACTGCATTCTCTTTCATCGTTCTAGATAGTGCCTCATCTGGGTAAACTTTATTTTCTTTAACTTAATAGTATTTTTTTTTCCAATTACATGCAAAGAGTTTTGAACATTCATTTTTGTAAGATTTTGAATTTCAAATTTTTCTTCCTCCCTCCCTTCCCTCCTTTTTGCCTCCTCCCTCCCCAAGACAGCAAGCAATCTGATATAGGTTATATACGTACAATCACGTTAAAACATATTTCCACATTAGTCATGTTGTGAAAGAAGAATCAGAACCAAAGTGGAAAACTACAAGAAAGAAAAAGCAAAGAAACAACAACAAAAGGGCAAATAGTATACTTGGATCTACTTTCAGACTCCATAGTTCTTTCTCTGGATGTGGACAACATTTTCCATCATGAGTCTTTTGGAGTTGTCTTGGATCTTTACATTGCTGAAAAGAGCTAAAGTTTATCATAGTTGATCATTGTACAATATTGCTGTTGCTATTTACAGTGTTCTCCTGGTTCTGCTCACTTCATTCAGTATCAGTTTATGTAAGTCTTGCCGAGTTTTTCTGAAATCAGCCTGTTGGTCATTTCTTTTAGCACAATTCCATTACATTCATATACCACAGCTTGTTTGGTCATTCCCCAGTTGATGGTCATCCCCTCGATTTTCAGTTCTTGGCCACCACAAAAGAGTTGCTATAAATATTTTTGTACATGTGGGTCCTTTTCCCTTTTTTATGATCTCTTTGGGATATAGACCTAGAAGTAGTATTTTGGGGTCAAAAGGTATGTACTGTTTTATAGCCCTTTGGGCACAGTTCCAAATTGCTCTCCAGAATGGTTGGATCAGTTCACAACTACAACAATAATGCATTAGTGTTCCAGTTTTCCATGGGTAAACTTTAGATAGGAATATGTTTTATGAACACAAGGCTTTGGGAGAGCAAGGCCATTGACGCTGGGTATTCTTGGCTTTCCCCTGTCTCAGGTTCAAAGCCATGTTTTCATCTGTTCTGTTAGACTGCACAACAGCCTTAATCTATGTCACATAAATCATTTCCTTCAATTATCAGGAAACTCCAGCAAGACTTGAATGTTAGGGTTGATTGAGTTTTAATCTCTAAATTCAAAGCTAAATAAAGGTCCTAGGTGTATTATCTATTCTTGCCAAAATAGAGGATTCGTTGTGTGGTATTTCTTCCCCTGACTTTCAAGTAGCTGATTTTCCTGGGTTCAGGATCTCACGGGTGACCCCGTTACCAGACTGGCAATTTGACAATTAACCGGCATTGTTCTAGAAGGAAGCTACTAACGGATCTGACATGAGCTTGAAGGCTTCGTACCAGGCGCCCATGAGATTGACAAATCTATTATGGATGCCACACATCACAGATAAATATTTCAATGCCAATAAATAAAGGATGCTGAGGGTTTCTCCTGCTGAATGACTTTTCACAGTTCGTCACACACAATAGTTTTCTGGCTCCTCAGTGGCCTCGACTCCCGTCCAAAGTTGGGTGTCCCTGTGGGATTCCAGCAGTGGCAGCAGCCAGGTTACATTGTGCTTCCAATTTGGAGGTACAAAGAACCAATTAATCAGGCTCCGTCAAAAAGGATGTAAGATCCCTCTTTGGTGCATTAGGCACTATGTGGGCATTGTAAGGCAGAAGTGCTTTTGTTTTGTGTTCCACCGTGATTACTGTACAATGTGCTGGCTTGTCGCACTTAATGACTTCCTCTCCTGCCTTCCCTGCATGCCACTATCCTCCCCACCCCCACCCCCAGCACAAGCTCCCTCCCCAAAGATTCCAGAGTGCCAGTCATGTTATTGGGTTGCATACCACTCCCCTTCTTCCACTTTCCCCAAACTACTCTATAATGCTACTTCAGTAATAATAACTCCTCCTGTTCTGGCATTTATGAAGAGCATAATAAACTACTAATAACTCATGTTATTAGAGTGCTTTGATGTGTGTGGCATCCTTTCCTCACAATAATCCTATGACACAAAGCAGTGAATTATCATCTCCACTTGAGGATGGGGAAATTGAGACCCAGAGAGGTTAAATGATTTACTCAAAGTCACACAGCTTGCAAGAGTCACTTCTTACCCCAAGTCCTATGTGTGTTCCACTTCTTTGTCCTTCCTACAGTTTGCTTGATCTTTATTACAACCCCTATGAGGGCAGCAAAGTAGAACAGTGGATAAAGCACCAGGCCTGGAGTCAAGAAGTCCTGGGTTCGAATCTGACTTCAGACACTTACTAACTATGTGACTCTGGGGAATTCACTTTACCATGTTTGTCTCAGTTTCCTCATCTGTAAAATGAGCTGGAGAAGGAAGTGGCAAACCACTCCAGTATTTTTCTTCACCAAGAAAGCCCCAAATGGGGTCAGGGAGAGCTGGATACAACTAAAATGACTGAACAATAACAAACAGTCCTATGAAGTATACAGGGACAGTATGATTATCCCCATTACAGAGGATGGATCCAAGGCTATGAGAAATGAAATAATTTAGAATTGCAGGCTCCCAGAATTAGATATACCCTCAAAAGTCTAGTCTGACCCATACCTTATCCACAGTTACTCAACCAGCCAGCTGGGAGGCAGCAAGGTATAACAGAGAGGTCTCTTGGAATCAGAAAAGATGGCTGTGAAGCCTATCTCTGTTATTTACAACTTGTGAGTCATCTCTGGGCCCCCATTCCCTTAATTGTAAAGTTCTGAGGCTGAACTGGATATCTTTCATGTCCCTTCCAGCTCTTTATCTACAATTCTGTGATTTCCATGGTTTATCATTTTATGGGGAGTCAACCTGAGATCTCTCTTTTTTTCCTTTTTATTAATTAATTTATTTTTAGTTTTCAATATTTACTTCCACAAGGCTTTGAGTTCCGAATTTTCTCCCCATCTCTTTCCCAAGATAGTATGTATTCTGATTACTTTTTATCACTACCCCTCCTCTTATCCCCTTCCCTTCTATTTTCCTGTAGGACAAGATAGATTTCTATACCCCATTGCCTGTATATCTTATTTCCAAGTTGCATGTTTAAAAAAAACAATTTTTAACATCCATTTAAAAAACTTTGAGTTCCACATTCCCTCTTTTCCTCCCTCCCCACTAAACCTCATTGAAAAGGCAAGCAATTCAATATAGGTTATACACGTGTAGTCACGAAAAACACTTCCATAACAGCCATGTTGTGAAAGACTAATGATATTTCCCTCTATTCTATCCTGTCCCCCATTTATTCTATTCTTTCCTTTAACCCTGTCCCTCCTCAAATGTGTTTGCTTCTCATTTGCTACTCCCTTACTACTCTCATTTGCTCTCCCTTCTATCATCCCCTCCCCCTCTTGCCCCTTCCCCTTTACTTTCCTGTAGGGTAAGATAGATTTTCATACCCAATTGAGTGTGTATGTTATTCCCTCCTTAAGTTACATCTGATGAAAATAAGGTTCATTCATTCCCTCTCACCTTGACCCTCTTCCATTCCATTGTGAAAGCTTTTTCTTGCCTCTTTTATGTGAGATAATTTACCCCATTCTACCTCTTCTTTTCTCCTTTTCACAGTATGTTCCTCTCTCACTCCTTAGTTTTATTTTTTTAGATCTCACCCCTCCATAGTCAACTCACCCTGTGTCCTCTGCATATATGTGTGTGTATATATATATGTGTGTGTGTGTGTGTGTATATATAATGTGTGTATGCATATGTATGTATATATGTATATATCTATACATATATTTATATATAAACTTTCCAAGGAGGAATATAAACAGTTCAACTGTAATAAGTTCTTTATGATTTCTCTTTCCTGTTTACCTTATCTTACCTTTTCAGGCTTCTCTTGATTCTTGCATTTGGAAGTCAAATTTTCTATTTCTATTCTGGTCTTTTCTTCAAGAATGCTTAAAAGTCCTCTATTTCATTGAATATCCATTTTCCCTCCTGAAGTATTATACTCAGTTTTTCTGGGTGATTCTTGGTTTTTATCTTAGCTCCTTTGACCTCAAGAATATCATATTCCAAGTCCTCTGATCCCTTAATGTAGAAGCTGCAACCTCAGATCTCTTCATTACCAGTCATGACTCTTCCATTCTATCATGGTCTAGGCCTGTTAGAAAAGAAGTTTTTGCTTAGGTCCAGTGCCTGCTCCATAGAGTTTCTCTTTTATCCCCTTTGTCATCTAGCTTGCACTATATTGATTTGTTACATGAATTGTCCCCAGTGGAATACAAGGTCTTAGAAGGCACATACCATGCCATCTTAAATCTATGTATCTCCAGCACCTTGTACAGAGCTTTCTATAGAGTAGATGCTTAGGCTACATTTGTTTAACTGAATTAAATAGGGTATATGGAGGCGGGGACAACCCCCTAGATTGCTTCTCTATTGACTCTTTCCAATATTTTTAGATATTTAGATAGAATGGTTGTGTGACCTTGTGCAAATCATGTGATCTCCCCAGACCTCAGTTTCCTCATCTGTACCATGGGGATAACAACAAATAGCACTTACCTCAGGAAGTTATTGTAAGAATCAGATGAGAAAACATATGTAAAATACTTGCAAATTTTTAAAAAGAACAATACAAATATTAACCCTTATTCTTATGTGTTGATACAATGATGAGGCTTTAATGACTTTGTAGTTTTACACTCTATGAAATTCTTTCTTGCACCTTTATGTTAAGTAAATGACAGTGGGAAGGTCTAGAGATCAGAGGTCTAGTCCTAACACTGTTACCAACGAATCTCATGACCATGAGTGTGTGCAGCATTTCTATTATTTTTAAGGGGAACATTTATTGATTTATTAATCAGAAAATAGCAACTACATGAAGACTGGACCTGTAGTTTCCTTGACATAGAGAGTTCCTGGATGAGGAAACATCCTCTATCAATGCAGGTAGATAGAAAGCCATAAAGAGCACATTTTTGGGGAGAGTACCATACACAGATAAGTAAATTTAAGATAAAACAATTTGAAGAGAGAGAGAGAGAGAGAGAGAGAGAGAGAGAGAGAGAGAGAAAGAGAGAGAGAGAGAGAGAGAGAGAGCACATTAGGAGCTGTTCATAGGAGGTAGTTTGTGTGTGGAAGGAAGCAGACCTATGTGAGAAATGCTGTGGAGATAGAATTGACAGGACATAGTAACTGCTTGGATGCACAGGGTGGGTAGAGTGACAAGAAGTTGATGACTGACATTTCAAACTCGGATGACTAGAAGGATAGTGGTACACTTAACAGAAAAAGGGAAGTTTGGAAGAAGAGTGGATTTTTCTTTTTTCTTTTTTTAGGGGAGGAGTATATGATTGATTTTGTTTTGGACATTTTAAGTTTGAGATATCAATGGGGAAAAAATCTGTGGAGCTGTCCAGCAGAGATGACCAAAATCATAAGGAAAATTCAGTGACAGAATGAGACATATTTGTCCCAATTTCTAAGTCAGTGAGAATGGAAAAGACCTTTTTGAATAATATGAATGCATTTGTTATTACACAGAAAATTAACAAACACTTTCCTTTTCCAAGAGATGACTGTTGACATCTGCTACAGAGTTGGGACAAAGTAAAGGAAGGCAACAGAAAACTAGACTTGAGAGTTTGAAGACCTGGGATCTTGGCTCTGTCATTAATGGACTATGTGAAATTGGATAAATCTCCTCTTCCTTTAAGACAGAGCTGAAGCCCTGCCTTCTACACGAAGCCTTTCCTGGTTCCCTCAATTGCTAATGCCCTCCCTCCCCAGCCACTATGTATGTATTTAACTATTTTGTAGTTATTTTCTTTATATTTATTCTGTATTATACTTATATGTATCTTTGTTTCTCCCTTTAGAATGTAAGCCTCTTAGGAATAAGGAGGCATTCTTTCATTTCTAGTATTTGTATATTTCAAGCATATACCTGAAATATAACAGGCACTTATAAATTCACATTGATTGATTTATTGCTCCAGTCCACCCCTCCCCACAGAGATATCAGACAATCAACAAGCAGTTATTAATGATCTACAACGAGCTAGGGACAGTGCTAGATGATAAGGCTACAAAGACAAAAATGAAATAGTCCCTGCCCTCAAGAACCTTACAGTCTATCAGGGGAACCAGTACATGCACATATAAGTATTGCAAAATACATAAGAGGTGGTTTTCTTGGGGTGAGGTATTGGCATCTATAAGGAGGCATTAGGAAAGGCAACTTGTAGGGAATAGCATTTGAGCAGAACTTAAAGAGAGCTGGGGGTCCAAGACAATTCCAAAGGACTTAAGATGAAAAATGTTATCCACCTTTGAAGAAAGAGCTGATGGAGTCTGAAAGTAGATCAAAGCATACTCCTTTTCCTCTCTTTATTTGTCTTATTTATTTTATTTTGCGACATGGCTAATATGGAAATGGGTTTTTCATGACTGCACATATTGTATGGTCTGTATCAAATTGCTTACCTTCTCAAGGAGGGGGAAGGGAGGCAAGGAGAGAGAGAGAGCTCAAAATTTTAAGAAAAGAATGTAAAATTGTTTTTACATATAATTGAGAAAAATTAAATCAAATAAAACAACAACAATGGGATTTTAAGAGGTAGATGTGAGGAAGGCGTTCATGTCCTCAAAGGACAGTCTATCCAAATACACGGTGACATAAAATCTCATCTATGTGAAACAGTAGGAAGATCAGTTTGTACTATAGATAATGTGAAGGGGAATAATGTTTAATACGACCAGTACACAGAATAAAGCAATGTAATACTGCAGAATTATTTCCAGTCTAATACTGGTTATCTAAATCACACCAGAAAATAGTGTTGATGGGGAATTGGGCCACATAACACCATGGAGAACAATAGTACACAAAATGATCTGATTTGTTGAGAGACACTTTCATAAGCAGGCCCTTACTTGGATACATTGATGGATCTATTATCTCATCAATATAAATGCTCTCTCCAATGAGACATTTCTTCTCACCTGATACAACTCTTGCTCCTGTTCCCCCACATAAATCCACCTCAGGAGTGCACAGAACATGTTGAGGACCTCGCCTCCCTCAAAATTGTATGGTTATAACTGAGTGAAGTGAGCAGAACAGGAGAGCATTGTACACAGTAACAGCCACACTATGTGATGACTAACTTTGATAGACTTAGCTCTTTTTAGCAATGCAAGGATCTAAGACAACTCCAAAAGACTTTTGATGGAAAATGCTATCCACATTTGCCCTCTCCCCCTCTTTTTTGTTTGTTTCTTCTTTCTCATGATTTCTCCCATTGGTTCTAATTCTTTACAACATGACTAATGTGAAAATATGTTTAATATGAATGTATATGTAAAGTCTATATCAGATTACACACTGTCTTGGGATGGGGGAGAGGGAGAGGTGAGGAGAAAATTTGGAACTCAAAATCTTATGAAAGTGAATGTTGAAAACTAAAAATTAATAAATTAAAAAAATAAATTGTATGGTTACTAATGGAGAATACACAGAGTCTCCTGTTCATCCCTTACTTTCTCTACTTGTCCAGCCTATCTCATTTTCTGGTACTACATTTTCTAGAAAATATCTTTTTTTTTTTTTTTGCCTTTTGGAGGGCAATTGGGGTTAAGTAACTTGCCCAAGGTCATATGGCTAGGTTTTTGTTTATGTGTGTGTTAAGTGTCTGAGGCTGGATCTGAACTCAGGTCCTTCTGACTCCAGGGCCAACGATCTACTCACTGCGCCACCTAGCCACCCCTAGAAAATATCTTTTATACCAAATTTCATTCTTATAGACTTCTTCATTGATAAATATCTGCAGCCTACTCACATCTATCACGAATCTTTCCATTGTCCTTTGGGTGACCAGCATCCCTTTATGAATATTTATTAATAATCAGTTTCTAGCACTGAAGGTTTGTGGTTGTCATCCTTCATTTTTGAAGAAAACAAACAATATCACAGGGTGATGACTCGTTCACAAATTGGATTTAAGTGGGGCAGAATTGTACAAAATCATCAGCCTCACTCTTTCTTCCAAAGTCATTGAAGTCTGGTATCGAGACAAAAGTCAGGATGACTGGTGATGGCCCAGGATGCAGTGGATGACCTTAGCATCTTAGATGTTTGACCAGACTCTAAGCTCTCCACAGCGCCTGCTTCAGCTGCCTTCATGGCTGTTGGAACAAATTGTTCTCATTTGCCCATTCCATTGGGGAGGTCTTCACATGCTTAGTGAGGAGTAGACATCCCCCTAAATCACCAATAGGCTTGAGGCCTGTTAGTTGCCCTCAACCTAATTTAGCCTGTCTGCTGAGATGATTTTGTCAGGGTGTGGCTGTTGTGCATGCTATAATTTCTTGGAGCCACAGGTGAGAGTTGGGTGAGGGTGAACACCAAAGGCCAATAAACAGCCCTGAAAAGAGCTTGGCAATTCTTACACTAGATGTTCCAGTCTTCTTTAAACACCCCATACACCCCCACTGAAGGCTTAGGGCATTTCCCAAAGACTCAAGACTAAATTTCTAGGTTAGTTCAGCCATGTTGAAACAATGGAGGTAACATTCTACAATACTACATTGATTAGGTTGAATTCAGATTCTAAGAGTTGGGAAGCCATATAATCTAATTCATTCCAGAATAAAATCCCTTCTACATCATGCCCAACAAGTAGTTATCTAACTTTTACTTAAAGTCTTCAATGATGGAGAACCTTCATTACCTCCCAAGGTATTGTAATCCATATTTAGATAATTCCATGAGAAGTTTTTTCCTTATATCAAACCCAAATTTATCTCTCTGTAACTTCCACCCATTGCTCCTACTTTTGCCTTCTGGGGTGAAATTGAACAAATATAATCCCTAATCCATGTAATAACCGTTCAAATGCTTGAAGTTGGAGAGCATGTGCCACTCCCCACTACACCCCCCCATATCTTGTTTGTGTTAACAATTCTTAGTTCCTTCAACCAATCTTTCTATGACATGGACTTCACTACTCTGGATGCTCTCAAGTTTATTGATGCCTTGCCTAAGACATGTCATTAAGAACTGAACACAACTGAAGCCAATTGCCATGTAGAAAATAAAATGGTGCTTTGGGACGACTAGTCTGGTAGCATACAATAGATCAATTAGAAGGAAGAGAGGCAGGAAGACCAGAAAGAAGCCCAGTGGAGTGATCTATGATGAAGGAAAGTATCTTTCCAAAAAATGACCTGAAAACTTCATACACACACACACACACACACACACACACACACACACACACACACACACACACCTCCATGTTTCTTTAGCTGTTTGTTGCATCTTTAATCACCTTCACCTCTCAATAATGCAGGAGCCTATTTTAGTCTGTCAGGAAAAGATCAAAGAGAAGACCATGTCATATTTTAATTAGCAGTGAGTGGTTAAGCATTGAACTTGAGTTTGTGTGGGACTCAATTTGAATTAGGCTTGGATAAGAAATAAGGGTGGTGAATTCATCAGGCTTCCAAACATACCGATCATCCTTGGAGCCTCCAAAGATCCATCAGCAGGAATCCCTCATATTCTTTGGGAGCTTGGGCCTGGCTTGATGTTCAAACAAATGAACAAGTTGACTTCTGGGATGGAAATGGTTGAAAAGGAAATGGAAAGCCAACAACAGGAGCAGACAATGAAAGATGGGATGTACAGAAGGAGAAGATGGGGAAATTTGTCTTCTACTCAGGGAAATTTTCAGAATTTTATGTCACATGACTATCAGACATATCAGGG
The DNA here is from genome assembly GCA_011680675.1 of Gymnobelideus leadbeateri. Taxonomy (NCBI): domain Eukaryota; kingdom Metazoa; phylum Chordata; class Mammalia; order Diprotodontia; family Petauridae; genus Gymnobelideus; species Gymnobelideus leadbeateri. The sequence continues at coordinate 59,142 of WOXC01011497.1, read as the reverse complement.
ATTGGGATCATCTGATTCTTGATACTGACCCTCTCTAGGGAAGAACTCAGAATGTGTTCTCAAAGACATAGCTGTCAGTAACAGAAATTCATCACTGCCACAACCATTCAGTGTTCTCAGACCTCAGGTACTACCCTAGTGGGCCCCAGCACACAAGACTAAACCAGAGAACACACCTAGAACAAGGGAGCCATACTTAGAGGCACATGAAGGATTACTAGACTTTAAAGTATTTCCAGGTTTTCTGCCTCATTGAGTTCCTACCTTTCTCTCATCTCCCTCCTCCAAAACAAGAAGATTCTATACAAATGATATCAAATATCAGCATTGACCCCACACTTCTCTCTGCTTTTGTGTGAAGGTTGCCAAGTGCCCCAGACTGGGAAAGGAGTAGACAGTTTTCTTGGAATTGTTGCTTAGCTGCTGCCTTGCCACCACCCCAGTTCACTTCCTTGCTTTCCTTTCCCTGGCAATAGAAATGGTCTTTTTATTTCAAAGTAAAGATATAGCATGGATTCTAAATCTTCTAGAAACTCACTTATAGACAGCAACAGAACAGAGGTGGTCAGGATGGAGTCCAGATGGGAATGGAAGGTATCATAAATCAGATAAGCCAACTGTCAAGTTCAGAAAGGTCAGCAAAGATAACTGTTAATGAGAGAAACAGTCAGCATCATTGCTTTGGTTAGCCACTGGCATGGGCCATGTTTAAGATAATCAACATATCAAACACTTTAAACCCACTAAAACACTGAAGAAATATGACATTATATGTAATGTCCCATACCTGTGCACCCTGACTTTTGTAAAGAACCAGAGAGAAGTATCTTGTCTCTTCTTTAAGAGACTGAGCTTCATAATTTTGCAACATTTAATTTCTATTATTTTATGATTATTCTTTCCATTTACCTTGCTGTAGTCTGTTTATAGAGAAGTTAGGTGGCATAGTGGCCTGGAGTCAGGAAGACTTATCTTCCTCAGTTCAAATCTGGCCTGAGACACTTACTAGCTTCATGACCCTGGGCAAATTTACCTCAGTTTCCTCATTTATAAAATGAGCTAGGGAAGGAAATGGCAAACTGCTTCAGTATCTTTGCCAAGTATACCCCAATTGGGGTCATAAAGAGTCAGATATGACTGAAAACAAAAGTCCCTGTTTTTGTGGTTTTCTTGACACTTTTTATTTTATTTCCTATCAGTTCAGGAAAATCTTCCCATACTTATGTGTAGTCAATGTGATTGTCATTTCTTTATAACAGTAATATTCTATAATATTTGTATGCCATAATTTGTTTAGTTATTCTTCAACTGAGACACATCTACTTTCCCCCCAGTTCTTTGCTACCACTAAACGTTCTGCCACTATTTCTATATTCTTTGATGAATTTGAGGGGCTAGACCCTGTGGTATTGATTTAGATTTAGCAGATACTTGTTTATTACCTCCTCCAGGCTAGGTATTGTGATAGGTTCTGAGACTATAGATATGAAAACCCACATAACCCTTGCCCTCAGAGAGCTTACAGTCTAATGGGGGAGCAGAAGTATAAGAGGCAGACTATGATAAGTGCCAAATAAATACACAAAATACTCTGTGAAAATTTGGGGAAGGAGAGGCAACTTCTGACCAGACTTCTCATCTGCGACTTGAAGGAAGGGCATTTCATCAGGTAGACATGTAGAGGGAGACTTGGGGGGAGGGGGAGGGAAGAAGGTCGGTGCTAGCATGAGATCAAAAGCCCTTAGATAAACTTTGCTCCTGATAAAGGGAAGGGCAGAGGTACTAAGATGGCCAGATAGGAAGAAGACCTATGATAACAGGCCGTGAGAGTCTCTAGCTACTGCTGGGCCAGGAGGAGCATGATTGATGCCCATGAGAATCACTGGATTACAAATGCCACCTTGGGGAAGGCTCTTCTTCCAGCACTTGGGTTTCTGCTGTGGAGGCCACTGTACCTGCCACTTTGAATAGGACCACGGATGGCCTCGCTGAGATGCAATTATGTGCAGAACTAGTGAGGTGCCACATGCAATCCTGGAAGTACAACACAATCAGGGCGTCAATTATTTAAAGGCTAATTAACATAGCTCTGCATGGCTTTTGGGGGGCTTGCACAAGAACACAGAGCATTGTTATAGTGGAAGAAAAGAGAGAATCAAATATTAATGGAGGCTGGCTTTGTTCTCAGCACAGTGAGAGAGGGGTGCTTGTAGAAACTGGATTCCTGCCGTTGCTACAGCTTTAATTAGGAAGGTCGCGAGCTTCCTAGGCTTCCTTAGACTCCTTTAATTTCCACAGAGGGAAACAGCTTCTGAATTTTATTGAACACAGTTGAATTTTTATTTTCAAAAATCAAAACAGAAACATTTCTTGGCATCTGTTATGAGCGCTGGGTGTTATTTGCTCTTTAGAGATAAAGCTGTTTTTATACAGGGAGAGAGTCAGGAAAAAGAGGCCAGAGATTCATCCTGGGAAAGAAGCTCAACAGGGAGACCAGAGTCAGCAGAAAAAATATCCACCAGTCCTAACTCAATCCAAGCTAGAATCCACTTAGGCCCAGGGAGCATACTGGCCAATGAGCAAGGCCAAGGTCCTGCATTTAACTCTTCAGGCATCAGAGCACAATGTGAGCGTACAGAGTTTGCTAAAGCAAAAAAGCAACTTGAAATTTGAAGTGGTCCAGGGGCAATGAATAAGTACTTAAAGCATGCTAGGTGAAAAGAGGCCTGGCTATGAGGCTGGTGTCATAAGGAAGATGAATTGGAGTGGGGGTGGGAATGAGGGAGAAGGAGGAAAGAGGGAAGGAGGAAGAAATACTAGGAGCTAGAAGGAAGTATTGTGGGGAGGCAGGTTAAAACAGCCCCATGATGCTCCAGTGTTTAAATTCATGGTCAATTTTCAGAGGAGAAAAAGCCCTAACCAACCTACTCCTGGGAAAATGGATCATAATCCAGAGCTCCAAGGTACCTTAGAAGACATCTTGTCTAACCATCTCATTTTATCAGTGAGGGCACTGAGGTCCAAAGAATTTAAGTGACTTGCTCAAGGTCACAGAGACAAGGAAATGCAGAGCTGGGATTCAAACCCCAGGTTTTCTGACTCTGCTCAGGCACTTTTCCTACTGTATCATAGATCAATAATTGTGTGCTGTTTTTGCACCCTTTTCAAAATGTTTATCTTTGTACCTTTTGTTATATTGCCTATTACTGAGGGCAGTTGGTGAAGCCTAAAAAGAAAGGAAGTTCCAAATGTAAGCTAAGCCTCAGGAAGCTCTCAACATTTTCTTAGAGGAGGCCTTATTTATCTACCAAACACTTAGCATGTGCCTACTATGTACAGAGCACTCTGCTAGACACAGGGGACAATGTGGAGTTTAGATAAGACACAGTCTCTGCCCTCATGGAGCTTATAGTCTAATATAGACAGTGTGACTTTGGTCAAGTCAATTAACCTTTGTTTGCCTTAGAGGCAGCTAGGTGGCTCAGTGGATAGAATGAGAGACCTAGAGTCAGGAAGAGGAGCTCACATCTGGCCTCAGACATTCACTACCCGTGTGACCCTGGGCAAGTCACTTAACCTTTGTTTGTCTTGATCCACTGGACAAGGAAATGGCAAACCACTCTAATGTCTTTGCCAAGAAAGCCCCATAAAGGGTCACAAAGAGTTGTACAAGACTGATCAACAACAAAAATTGACAGATTAGTTCTTTGGGTTGCCCTTCAAACTTCATGTCATAATTTATCTGGACAATAGACAATCTTTATCCATTTTTTCTTGTGTGGATAGTTAGGCTAAACTATTTCGAGTGATTCTGGATGTCATTTAGATGGTGGATTTGCTCATGTAGTTTGTAATACACTGAACATTGAACAATCACTCAAAAGATGAGACATTATTTATGTCATATATACATCATATACCGTATGTCATATATATGTCAAATAAAAAAATTATCAGAGAGGTATGTGACCAGCAAAACAGTAGAGCTGCTCATATATCAAGAGCAAGGGTTAACTACCGGCCAACTAATACCCTCCATTGGTATCTACACAATGTAAAATGATCTGAAAGGAAGACCCTCTAGGGGCAGACTGACTTGGAGAATATAGGGGAAGAAACAGATAAGAGGTACTGAGTATGGGGAGGCCTGGATGGGTTGTGACTTGAACTTCTGGAGGGCATACCTACATCTATGAAACCACACATACATTCTTCAGTTTAAAAAACATTAGCCACCAAGTAATTAAAAACCAAAAAGAATGGAAAAGAAATCTCTGCCTATCTCTACTAGGGAAAAGTCCCAAAACTCAAGTAAATTTCTCTTTCATCCAGTTTTCTTTAGTAATGACCGTCTCAGATCTGACACTTATGGCCTGACCTTGGGCAAGTAACTTTATCTCTTCAGGTCTCAATTTCCTTATCTTTAAAAGTAGCATGATGATGTTTGCATTAGGTATTTCACAGAGTTGTTTTGAGAAGGATACCTTATAAACTTTAAAGTATTATCTACATAGGAGTTATTATTGTGAGGTAGGGAGCTCCCTTCTATTAAAGTCCTACTTTAATACCTCATTATGCTGTGGAGGAAATCCTAGGTTCTTGAATCCAGTAGAATATGATCTCCTTAAAAGCAGGTGTATTTCCTTTTTATCTTTCTATTCCTGGGTGTCTACCAGAGCATATGGCATATTTTTTGTTGCTCTTGTTCAGTCATTTCAGTCACATCTAACTCTCCCTGACCCCATTTGGAGTTTTCTTGGCAAGGGTACTGGAGTGGTATGCCATTTCCTTCTCCAGCTCTTTTTATACATGAGGAAACTGAGGCAAATAGGGTTAGGCAACTTGCCCAGGGTCACACAGCTAGTAAGTGTCTGAGGCCAGATTTGACAACAGGAAGATGAGTCTTCCAGACTCCAGGACAGACACTCTATCCACTGTACCACCTAGCTGCCTATATGCTATATAGCAGGGCCTTTAAAAATGCTTGTTGAACTCCATCCAGGAGCTCAGATCATAGCCCAGCCAAGCCTTCCCTTCCTATGAAACTCTTCCATTTTCTCTCATAAGTTCTTCACAGGAATCCAACCATAGCTTTCCCTCTATATCTCTTTAAATTTGGTAAATGTAAATTGTGTAAACAACAATGGAGCGTTCCAATTGTTCAATGGCTAACCCTTGCTCTCAATATACAAAAAATGTGATATCAGTGGGGTACAAACCCTGGTGGGTCCTACCAAGCTACCAGGCTTTTTCTAGTATAGTCTTGGGAACAGATCATTGTGTTAACATACCTGTTGTGGCAGGACCAGACTAGGTTGTAGAGGCTTATCACCAGGTCAAAGTGATCAACATTTTGGCCACAAAATCTCCCTGATAACCATCTACTAAATTATAGAGGGTTTGACATCTGAAGGAAGTACCTACAGTAATGACAGTATAGATCCTTAAATTGTTGAAGGAAGTGAGTTTTCCATCTCTGAGAGAGCTTTAAGCAGAGGCTGACTGACTACTTCTTGGCAGTCTCGTGGAGGGGATTCCTGCTCAGGGAGTGTACTATTCCATCAAGGTCATTTCCAAACTGGAGCACATTCAAAATGGGGAGAGTATGGGAGCCCAATAGAAGGATTAGCTGAAGGAACTTGAGATTGCTCACCTTGGAGAAGAGAGGGCTCAGGGAATCCATATCATTAGAAAGCAAGCTATTAGGGAGTAGGGATTATTTCATTCTTTGTGTTTCTATCCTTAGCTCTTAGTACAGTGCCTGGCCCCCTTAATTCTAGTGTTGATGGATTGATTGATGTCTTCAAGTATCTGAAGGATTATCTGTTGCAAAGAAGGATTAGTTTTGTTTTTCTTGGTCCCAGAGGGTAAAATTAGGAGCAATAGGCAGGAAATTCAGAAAAGCAGATTTCTACTCTACATAAAAATAAACTTTTCAGCAGTTAGAGCTATCAAAAATAGAATGAACTGCCTTAGAAGGTGATGGGTTTCCCATTAATAGACATTACCTCCACTGCCAGTGGAGGATGGAAGACCCCTCGTCAGAGATAATGTAGAGGAGATTTATATGTAGGACTATATGATATCTGGGGTCCCTTCCATACCTAAGATTCTGTGATTCTTTGGTTTAGAGACACTTTGCTCATTCATTCAAAATTTATTAAGTATTTACTCTAGGGAAAGGAGGATGCTAAGTGTCAAAGAGAAGACAGAGTTTAGTCCTCATGGAGCTTATAGCATGAGTTGTTCAGTTCTTTTGCAATCATGTCTGACTCTTCATGCCCCAATTTGGGGTTTTCTTGGCAGAAATACTGTAGTGGTTTGCCATTTCCTCCTCCAGCTCATTTTATAGATGAGGAAACTGAGGCAAACAGGGTTAAATGACTTGTTCAGAGTCACACAGCTAGTAAGTGTCTGAGGTCAGATTTGAACTCAGGAAGATGAATCTTCCTGACTCCAAGCCTGGTTCTCTATCTACTGTGCCACCTAGGCCTACCCCTGGGTGGGTAATTATGGGCACTAGAGTTACATACAGACTACAGTCAGCCAAAAAATTTTCTTGGCATCCCAATTTAGACATACTAGTCTAGTTTTGGGGCTGGGAGGGAGTTGGATGAAATGACTGCAGCCCACCTCGTCAGCCTTCTATCTCCTAGATAGTCTTTCTTTCTAGTCAAGCCTTCTTGGGTCTTAAATTCTCTGCAGTAACCTTTCCTCCAGTGCTCTCTCACCAGACAAACAAATAAATAAATAGGTGAATAAGCAACTAAATGAATGAATGGATAAAAGAATAAATAAAAAACAAATAAACTCACACAATAGGCAACTAGGAACAATAAAAATTCAAAGCAAATCAACAAGCATGTTAATCTATTATGACAGGACAGGAACAGGCACTAGGGATACAAAGACTAAAGTGAAATAGTTCCTGTCCTTAAGGAGCTTTCATTTTATTGGGAGGAAGGGGGAGAGGTCATACACCCTGTATAAAAATTAAGCATAAGAAAAGGGAAGATTGAAGGAGAGAGAGACAGAGAGAGAGACAGAGACACACAGAGAGAGACAGAGACAGAGAGACAGAGAGAGAGAGAGAGAGAGTACTAAAAACTGAGGGTGAGGGAGGGGATCAGAAAAGGCTAAAGAGAGGAGGTAACACTCAAAAGATGAGAAGGATACTTGAAAAGGAGGTATCTTACAGTCCTGGGGAATGGTTTGTGTGGTCAGACAAGTGGAAAAGTCAGGAGGAAGCAGTGTCTCAAAAACCAAGGGAAAAGAGAGTGTTCAGGAAGAATGAGTGTTCAATAATGTGAAAAACTTCAGAGAGGTCAGAAGGTAAGGGCTGAGAAAAAACTATGATATCTGGTAGTTAAGAGATTATTAACAGCCTTAAAGAAAGAAATTTCAGTGGACCAGAGGGTTTGAAATCTTTATTTATGGGGACTGACAAATGGGGAGGGGAAAGGGTTGGGTGGTAGTGGTAGGGAAGTGGAGACCATGATGATTCTTTTATGGAGTTCAGTAGTGAAAGGAGGAGAGATATAGTGTGAAAGCTAGAGGCGATGGTAGGGTCCAGTGATGATTTTCAAAATAAATTAGGTTGACCTAAGCATGTTTGCAAGCATCACCCTATCATTTATTATGTGATTGTTTGAGCTTTGATGGCTCAGATTGAGTGTGAATAGTAATTATTTCTGCTCTGTCCTGAAACTCTGAGGGTCTTCTCCTTCCAAATTAATTCTTTTGTGAATCTTTTGCCTCAATTGTTACCTAGTCTTTAACTACTGAATGGGTGCTCCCTCAGACAAAGTAGGACCTGGGAAAGAACTTAAAAAGATCAAGGTCACCCACTTACATCAGGGGGCTATTGCCAGTCATTACAACCTATGTCTTGCCACTGGACTCCAATGAGTCTGGAGGAGAGAGTGAGGCTGATGACTTCGCCCATCTCTGTCACTTAAATCCAATTCACCTTCAAGTCAAGATATCACCCTCCTGATGTCATCTTCAAGAATGGAGGATGAACAACAAGAACAAACAACAACAATTTATTAGGCATTTACTACTTGCCAGGAATTGTGCCAGGCGCTGGGAATAGAAACAAATAATGTTAGCTTGTATTTATAGAATTCTTTGAGGGTTAGCTGCATTGATCCTCACAAGAACCCTGTAAGGTGAGTGCTACTGTCTATCCCCATTTAACAGCTAAGGAAATTGAGATTGAGACAGGGCAAATGGTTTGCTCACAGGTGCAAAGTTAGCAAATTTCTGGGGCTGGATTCGATTTTAGATTTCTTCTAATCCCAAATTTGGCACTTTAGACAATGCATTACCTCACCTACTCTCACAGAGATTGTGTTCTATTGGGGAGACATCCTAGGTAGAGTCAATGGAGTTCATAGGTTCCCAGAGAGGGTGATACCACCTGCTGGGGCATGCTGGAATAATCCAGGGGGGGAGTAGTAGTTTGAAATGGAGCAAATTTAAAAACCAAACCAAACCAAACCAAAAAGACAGTTAAAGGGTTACAGAAAATAAATTTCCTTGGGGGAGCTGAGTAATTTTTTTTTCTTTGAAAAGGGCAGGGAGTAGACCAAATACATTTGGGAACCTCTGCTTGAATAGACAAAGGGAGTTTGAAAATGAGTGTGAGAGAGGGAATAATCAAAGGTAACCTCTTAGAGGAGCAGCTAAATGGTACAGTGGATAATTAGACCTGGAGTCAGGAGGACTTGAGTTTAAATCTGGCTTCAGATACTTACTAATTGTGTGACCTTGGGCAAGTCATGTAACCCTGTTTGCCTCAGTTTCCTCATCTGTAAAATGAACTAGAGAAGGAAATGGCAAACCGTTCCAGTGTCTTCGCCAAAAAATCCACAAATGGGGTCATGAGAAGTGGGACATGACTAAACAACAACAACCTCTTGGAAGAGATAGTAGTAGCTGGATTAGGGAGCCCAGGTTAGCCAGGTTAGCCTTGGTGAGGAGAAAAACAACCTCTTTACAGACAGGAGAAAAGGAAAAGATGAGTTAAAATGTAGTGGGACTAGATGTGACCTATGCTCCAGTCCAGGATCTGAAACTCACTTGATATACAACCTGGTCAAAGAACTTACCTGCTCTGAGTTTTAATTTCCTTCTATGTAAAATGAGGCTAGAGAGACAGTATGGGTCCTCATTTATACAGAAGGAAACTGCTAATGGATCGAGGCTTGGTCTCCCAGTCAGGAAGACTAGAGCTCCAAGAACTGCCTCTAAAACAGAGTGTATGACCACCAAAAGCAGCACCCACTCCCCTGCCCCACCCCCAAATGACTTTTTTTGACTGTAAATAGCAGGTGAGTTGCTGTTTTCTATTGATAGGAGGAACTTCTAGACCCTACATGGATGGAATCACAGGTTTCAATCCCCTCAAAAGATGATAATAATAATATGTATATTGCTGTTGTGAAAGGTCCTTTGTAATACTTTTGTATGATTTTATATAAAAATGTGAAATGTTACTATTATCTACAAAATGACAAGCTCCCCTCCTTCAGTTCAGCCAGGCAGGAATTTCTTGCCTCTGAAGAAATGAGCTGGCTGGTTCCTCTTGACCTAATCTGTTCCTACCTGAGCTGAGGCAGGGAGCCAGGGCTGGAGCCTCAGAAGCCAATTCCATCTTTCTCAACAGAACCTGGGACTCAGTGGGCTGCCCTTTTCCTCTGTCTGTGAAGTCATTTAACTCTGAGTTTGACTAGTTTACTTCACCAGCGGTTTTAGAGACAACTGCAGCATTTATAGACCAACAAACACATTCTGAAGATAGATGGTAACAATAACAATTATATCAGAAACTTTGAATGCTCACGTACTATCAGAAGAGAAATCTTCATGCTACAATTAGAAACTTCAAAATACTCTAGAGAACCCAACTAATAAACTTCATTGGAACCAAACAATTGTGCAGACATAACATTGATCCATTTAAAACTCAAGAACAACATTTTTAATAAATGTCATCAGATACTCTGTACCAAATACTCATAATCTCCAAATCACAAGAATAAAAAGCTTTCAAAATATAGAGACCTAGCAGAGAAGATCAAAATTATAGGAACAGGATGAGGTACGTATCAGCCTTTGGTAGCTACTGGATTTGTTCCCAGAATGTTGTTGTAAGACTACAGGGGATGAGCTTACAACCTCATGTTTTTATTCAAATGGGAAAAGCAGTTATATTATCTACTTGTGCAGTAATTTGTAGAATGTTAAATACAAAAGAGCAGTTATAAGACCAAATTGTTCTAGGAGCATTTCTATCTGAACCCCACTGAAAAAAACATGAAATGATGATGATAATGATGCATCTTTCTAAATTGCTTTAAGATTTGCAAATGATTTTCCTCATAACAATTCTATGTGGTTATCTAATGCAACTATCCTTAGCCCCGTTCTAGGCATTTAATAAGTGGCAGAGATGGGAATTAAATTCAGGTTTTCCTGAGTCTGACTTTAGCAGCAGGCCATCCACTATATCACACTGCTTTGCTGTTTTGCCCACAGTGCTAGGTAGTGGATAGAGCTCTGGGCCTGGAGTCAGAACGACCTCAGTTCAAATATGCCTCCCTACCTGTTTAGTAGCTGAGCCACCTTGGGCAAGTCACTTAATTCAATTTGTCTCAGTTTCCTCATCTATGCAATGAGTTAGAGAAGGAAATGGCAAACCCCTCCAGTACCTTTGCCAAGAAAACCCCAAATGGGATCATGAAGAGCTGGACACAACTGAAAAATGACTGAACAGCAAAGACAATTCATAAATTGTATTGTATTGTATTGTATTTAAACAACTCAGCACCAATAATATGTGGAGGCAATTTCTAAACAAGTAAGTAAAATCAGTCTATTATTACATGCTCACTATAGTAGTAAAGTCCATCTCTCATAGTCAGCCAGGCTGAGTCTCTCTGGCATCTCTCTGGTACTCAGCAATTACTCATAGGCCACTGCAGCTTCCCAGTGGTTTCAGAGGTTATAACCCCAGGGCCAGACCCATGTCCTTCAGGCCACATAGACTGCCATCTCTAACCCCTTGCACAGATTCAAGAAGCAGGAAGAAATGTTCCAACTTGGTTTCACTTCTAATGTGGGAACCTAAAGCCATCCATCCTTACTCCAGGGACAAACCAACTAAACAAGTGAAGAGAGGAAGGGATGAAGAAGGTTTCTCTGATGACCTGCGTGATTTTTTTTCTCCCATTTTTCAATGACTCTGAGGACAAATGAAAGAAAGTTGCAGGGGCAGAGGGGGTCTGAAGGGGCCTAGATTGCCAGAGACTCCAGACTGCAGGCTTTTGGGGTTGCTTCCTGGTCCACTTCAGCCCGCACAAGTGGGCTCTGCATCATTTCCAGGGCTGGTCCACTCTAAACAAGCCCAATCCTGATTTCTGTCAGTCTCTTCTTTGTCTCTTGGGGTCCAGTCATTACACACAGCCTTGCTCCAGGCACATATTAAATATGCACCTCCAGTCCCTGTTAAAAAACATCAACTAATCTCATCAGAGGCCAGAGACCTCCAGATATGTAAATCTACATCTGTTCCTCTTCAAAAGGAAAGATTCTCCCAGAGCACTCTGGGAACAACATGTGCCCCATCTCCAGCTACCACTGAACTGGAGAAGAAGAAACTGATGAGCCAGGGAAACTCCCAACATACATGGATGGAGAAATCACACTTAATGGGATTCACTGTTTTGCTTTAAGGAGCAATTAAGGAAGAGGCCAAACAGTGCTTGCCCTAGGCTGTTGGTTCCAACTGGGGCCTCTGGAAAGTGACAGTTTTCAAGTCCAGCACGTTCTTAAGTACAAGATAGGAGGAGCAATAGATGACTACTTGAATCAAGGCCTGTGGAGCTATGGATTCACTTGACCACAGAGGTGGTTGGCTCACTATCTTTGTTTGAATAAGACAATCTATGTCAATGTGAGAGTAAGTTCTCTGAGGGCTAGACCTATCTTCTTCTCCTGCATTCCTGTTAGCTCTTAGTAGAGGTCTTGCTTGATTCTCAGCAAATTGGAATGTAAGTTAATTTGGAATAAGGATTGTTTCATTCTTCTTACTCTTGCCTCTAGGGCCTAGCAGAGAACCTGGCACATAGTAGTTACTTAACAAACGATGATAGATTGATGGAGCAAAAACTTATTGAATTAAATCACCAATTTCTTTCCCCTTTAAAAACCGATTTTCTGATTTTTCCTTTCTCCAAAGATTATTTTCAGCAGGAGGAATTCTACCTATTGGGATCATAGATAGAATTACAGATTTAGAGCTAAAAAGGAACTTTAAGTTCATTTAATCTAGTATCCACATTTTATAGATGAGGAAACTAAGGCCTAGGGAGTTGAAGTGATTTGACCATGGTCAAGCCAACAGCTTAGTGGTTAAATGGCAGAGCAGGGATTCAAACTCAGGTCCTTAGAATGCCAATCCAATGCTCTTTCCACTGTACCTCTCAGGGAGTCAAGTAGAAGAGCTGGGATCAGTTTTTCTTTTCTGGGTGGCTTCCTCCTGAGTTAGTTCATTTTTCTGCTACTTCTAAATGAAGGTTGAACCCCTTGATGTTTTTCTTGTTAAAAAAAACCCAAACCAACAAAAATCTTTTCTTTATTCACCCCCTTCCACTCCCCCTCCTCATACCTTGGACTGAGCCACCACTTTCTATCATCTGACGATGTTTAGATTGTCTATTCTTGAGTTTCCCTTCAGTATTTTAGTGTGACCTGGCATCCAGTGCTTAGTGCAATGTCTGGCACATAGTAGGCACTAAATAAATGTTGATTGATTGGTTGATTGAGGTGCTTTATGCAATGTCTGTACTCACCCCAGGAAACAAGCTTTTGATTCATCCCAACAGCATGCAGTCCCATTTTCTCTTCTGAGCTCTTAGGGCTTTCATCAACCATCAACATCCCAAGTATTACTGGGAGGAAAGAGCCTTCTTCTTAGAATGATTAGACCTGGAGTCATCTGACACTTTCTAGTTGTGTGGCCTTGGGCAAATTAATTAACCTCTTTGAGCCTCAGTTTCTTCATCTTCAAAACGGGGATAAATGAACACTGGCCCAGCTTGCTCACAGGGCTTCTGTAGGAAAATGAATGTAGATAAGGTTCCTTGTAAACCATGAAGCATTTAGGAAATGTCAGACACTCATATTACTACTACAACCATTACCACCTGATTAACTTCTGAGGCTCTTCCTCTCCTGAGCCTGAAACAACCACAACATTTTCTTGTGAGGAGATCATCTTTACAGGTTGTTGTTATTGTTCAATCATGTCTGACTCTTCATGACCCTATTTTTGGGGGGGGGGGCATTTCTTAGTGAAGATACCGATGTGCATTATCATTTCCTTCTCCAGCTCATTTTACAGATGAGGAAACTGTGGCAAAGAGGGTTAAGTGACTTGCCCAGGGTCACATAGTTAGTAAGTGTCTGAGGCCAGATTTAAACTTAGGAAGATGAGTCTTCCTGACTCCAGGACCTGTACACTATTCACTGAGCTATCTGACTGCCTGAACTTTACAGGTACAACTTCTTAAAAAGTAGTTTGGCTTAGGAAAATGTTGGACATGGAGTCAGGAAGAAGACCTGTCTTCAAATCCTTCCTCTTACACTTTACTAGCTGGGGAACATGGGGCATTCCATCGAATTTCTCTATGTCTCAGCTCACTCAGCTGTGAAAGGAAGGAGACTCTGGGACTAGTTCACCTCTGAGGTCTCTTTGCTTTTTAAATCTATGATCCCAAGATTCCTGCAGCTGTGAAGGCAAAGTCTAAAAAGCAAATAACCTTGGCATTTGTAACTAGCAAAAGCAGGTCTGAAGAACAAGCTGTCAACTTCCTTCTTTGGCCCCTTTGCCTCAGGTTGGGTGGAGCTGAAATTTATGTGACCAATTAAGATGCCCATTTTTTTCTCACCAGCAGTTAAATAGTGTTATATAGCCATCATCAAGCTGTTTCTCCTTCTTCTGATACAAATTAGGGCCTGAAGGAGGGGTCAAAATAGGAAAGGAGAAAGAGGAAACAAGGGGTGTGTGTGTGTGTGTGTGTGTGTGTGTGTGTGTGTGTGTGTGTGTGTGTGTGTGTGTGTGTGTGGTGAATGGAGCCTAAATCTTTTAATTAACGCCCCTTGAAAAGCTGACCCTCTTCTTCTAGCTGGCTAATAAAAAGTGGGCTTTTGTTGCCCCTCAAGCCAGCCATTCTTGTGGTCAAGGAATCTGAGCCAAGGCCAAGGGGGTTTATTTAAAGTCTTTGGGGCTTGCCAAGCTGAGGGCCCTCATTAATTCACTCTGAGTTGGCATCATTGTCTGGTTCTTTGGGAGAAAGAAAAAGCTGAGGATTTCTCTTAATCCCGGCCCTGGATAACTCTCCCAGGAGGATTCTGTACTCTGCCTAGTAGAAGTGGGCATAGTGGAGCCTGATGGAGAGCTACATGTTGGGGTGGAGGAAGCCAGAATCTTGGGGGTCTCGTCACTGGCTATGCAGGAAGGGAGTTCCCAGCCCCCAACTCTCATATACCATTAGGCTCTGAGAAACCAATTCTCACTCAGTACTATGTGAGTGAAACCTTAATTAACCAGGCCTTAGAGCCAGCTGCTAGATCTTATGCCACTCCCCCTCTCCCACCCTCCATCTATACCCCCCTTCACAAGGGGAAAAAAATCAAAAGCATGTTTAACACCAAGCTGATTTTACTTAGAAATGCAGAAACAGAGAATGTTTGGCCCTGGACCCAAGCTCTGGGTCTTCACTAGGCCTCGCATCCCTGAGGCTCAGAGGGTTTGCTGGAGGCAGAAGGCCCAGAAGGGGGAAAGGCATTCTTGTTGATTCTATCAATAAGCATTGATTCGAGAGTCTACAATTAGCAGACCTTTGGTTTGATTCTTCTTCCTGAATAGGAGAAAACCACTACTAGTTGCCCTTTCCTCTCTACCTCCCCCACCCTTCTTCTCTTCCCTCTTTTCCTACCCTGCCTTATCCAGGAGAAGACAGTTGGAGAAGGAATGACCTAATACTAGGACTGGTTAAGAGAAGAGTCTCTTGGTTTTTACCTCCCCTCTCTAGCAGTTCCAACTTTCACTCATTTCTAGATCAGTTAGTAATGTTCTCCTCGTATCTGTTTCACAGTTTCTCTTCTTGTACCTACTCTCTGTTCCCAGAAGTCTGGTTCCCTCTCACTCCATAAGTCACCTCCCCACCCCCAGCCACTGTGGCCTCTGGCTGACTGGCTCTAAGCACTCCTTCCCTACCAGGGCAGCCCGCCCACTCTGGCCACCACTGTTTATGGAGCCAGCCAAGGCATCCCAGTACCTCTTTATTCCTATTTAGACAAATAAACAAAACCAGCTTCGGTTTCGACTGATGTGCTCTGAGGCGTCCAATGAAAACCATGGCCACTCGCCCAGCGTCTCAAAATGCAACCGAGTTCAGTTCAATTGGTCCCTGGGCATTTCCCTCAGAATCACTGGGCCCAGGGTGGCTTTGTTATCCGACTCCCTCAGACCACAGTGACATATGTTCCCCAGGCCTGTTCAAAGAGTCTGTATGAAAGGATGCTCAGGATCTCCTGACCCCAGCCACTCCCAGCATGGAAGGGAAGGCAGCTGAGCCCTGCAGGCCATGTAGCCCCGTGCTAGGCCTATACAATGTTCCGATGGGAACTTCTAGAAAAACTTGAGGAAGGGGACAAATTAAATCTATACTTCTATGTGTTCCCCTGTCACCCTGAAATCCCACTGCTAGAAAGTCATTCTTTTGAGTAAAAGCATTGTTAAAAGGCCCTTAGGTTCACAGGATTAAGAACTGTTAAGAGACCTGAGAGATCATCTAATTCCCCTGGTTCATTTTCTAGGAGAGGAATTCTATAATTGAGTTTAGTTCAATGAATATTTATTAAGTGCCTACTATGTGCTAGGCATTGTGCTAAATGCTGGAGATATAAAAAAAGGCAAAAGACAGTCCCTGCCCTTAAAGAGCTTACAATCTAATAGGGGAGACAAGATGCAAACAGATACAAAACAAGCTATGTGCAGGATAACTTGGAAATAATTAACAGAAGAAAGGCTAGAATTAAAAGGCGTTGGGAAGGCTTCCTGTAGGAGGTGGGATTTTAGGAAGAGTATGGGGTAGTGAAAAGATCATTGAATTTGAAGACATGGGAAATTAGTTTAAACTCTGGCTCTATCATTGACTTACCTGTATGATCTTGAGCAAATCATGAGGCTTTGGTTTCTTTATACATAAAATGAAGGATCAAGGAAGAGCCGGGCAGAGGCAAAATGGTACCTTGGAAAGAGGACCACATTTGGAGTTGAAGGACACAAATTCAAGTCCTGGCCATTTATTACCTGTATGACCTTGGATAAGCTATTTCACCTCTGAGGATCTGAGTGGTCTATAAAATCATCTATAAAATGGACATGTTGGACTTTGCTAAAATTGAAGGCCCTACCTACTGGATAGACATCCGAGGGTCTTTTACACGTTGAGATCTATAATCCTATGATCATAATCCAGAGAGGTTATGACTTATCCAAAACACATGTAATAAGTGTCAGAACTGGAATTCAAACCCAGATTTCCTGCTTCTAGA
This sequence comes from Gymnobelideus leadbeateri, assembly GCA_011680675.1. Taxonomy (NCBI): domain Eukaryota; kingdom Metazoa; phylum Chordata; class Mammalia; order Diprotodontia; family Petauridae; genus Gymnobelideus; species Gymnobelideus leadbeateri. The sequence continues at coordinate 42,513 of WOXC01011497.1, read as the reverse complement.
TCCTGTGGTCTTAATACAGCAGTATAGCTGAAGGAATGCCCTGAGTTTGGAGTCAGAGGGCCTAGGCTTGAATCCCAGCTGACATATCACCTGTGTAACCTTGGACAAGTAACTTAACCTGTCTAGGTGACAGTCTCTACAATCCCTTTCAGCTTTAAGCCTGAGTCTCTGCGCCATTATCAGCCCTCAGCAACATGACTGTATGCACCCATCAAATGGTTAGCTGCCACCTTGGTAAGGAGACAGAAGAGCTCTCAAGGGATAGAAGTCATGAAGTTAGTAGGGCAACAAAGAATTTATTTATTTTAGCTTCCCCCCCCCTTTTTGGAGGGGGGAAGGCAGGGCAATTGGGGTTAAATGACTTGCCCACGGTCACACGGCTAGTAAGTGTTAAATGTCTGAGGTCGAATTTGAACTCAGATCCTCCTGACTCCAAGGCCGGTGCTCTATTCACAGAGCCACCTAGCCTCCCCACAAAGAATGTATTAAGTGCTTACTATGTGTCAGGCACTGTGCTAGGCGTAGGAGATGAAAAGAAAGGCAGAAAACATAATCCCTGGCTATAAGACAACATGCAAACCATTATGTACATATAAGATATATCCAGTATAAGTGGGAGGTAATCTCAGAAAGAAGGCATTGGGGAAGGATTGGGGGTGGGTGGGTAGAAGAGACTTCCTGTAAAGGTATGGGATTTGAGCTGAGTCTTGAAGGAAGTAGGAGAAGCTAAGAAGCTGAGGAGGTGGGACCTTCTGGACCTGGGAAACAGTCAGGGGCAATGGCACAGAGTCAGAAGATGCAGTGTTGTGTTTGAAGAACCACAAGTAGATCAATGAGGGCCATACACAGAGAATGTAGGGGCATGAAATGTTGCATTAACCAAGGAGAACAGGCCTGGGTAAGTATAGTAGAGGCACCATGGGTATTGTGCAACCACGGGGGGTTGAAATGAGATCACTGCGCTCTGGGAGAATGGGTTATCTTTGCCAAAAGACAAATTTAGCCTATTTACAGGACCTTGGAAAAGAGAGCAGAGTCAATGTAACTGCTTTTTGACTCTTAAGAAGGTCAGAAGAATAGCTGATTTCCATATACACACAGTAGACACGTGTTCCTCACAAAAAACAATAAAGCTAAACTTATAATCCTTTTACAGATGTAGAAAATTGACCAAAATCATAGTTATTACACATGGAAGTAATAAATATTATTCTGCGGTTACTAACAAAGAAGGCAAAGTTGTTCTAGGGCAAAGGATGGCCTTGGAGAGGAGAGATTGCATGGAATCCATACCCATTCACCTGGCATTCAATCTGGCTCTGTCTTATGTATCCATTCTTTTCTACCATAGTTTTCAACTAGCTGGCCAGGATCTCCTCACTGCTCTTAACTCATTGCCACTTCTGCGTCCTTGCTCATAACCTTCAGCTTGCCAGGGATGCCCTTTGCTTTCTGCTGATCACAGCCTAAGCCACATCATATATTCTGTAAACAAGGGTATGCTGGCAAATATTTAACAACTGGCTTCCGGTGGGGGGGGAGGGATATATGACATGCTTTTATTAACATTTTCACCATTACTTCCGTAAGTCTAGACTATCAACAAAACATCAAATCAAGTCCTGATTTGGAGCATTTGGCATCAGTCAAATTCTGAAGTGTCAGTGTTCAAACCAAAAATTTAATAATCAGATCTCCAATTTGAGCTAGTTCCAGGATATCCTTGCCTCTTATGTAGGCATCCTTTCCTAATGCAATCTGTACTGTGTTCTCCCTTTAGATCTTAGATTTTGAGTTGGAAAGTATCTTAGAGGACATTCAACCTCCCCTCTCCTCTAAACCCTGATTTTATAGAAGAGAAAATAAGACTTTTTCTTTTCTAAGTCACAAAGGCAATGTGATACAGTTTAAAGGAGCATAGGCTCTGGCATCAAAGGGCCTGGGTTCAAATCCTGATTCCCTACTTATTATCTGTGTGCCTCACTTCCCCACCTATAAAATGAAGGCAGTAGATTGTATCATCTGTGAGGTGCTTTCTGGCTCTGTTAGCTAACCTTCCTGGCTCTGGATCATACACATACACACAAAAGCACAATGCATGTATACATGCATGTATATATGTACGTGTACACACATACATGTATACACATATACTTATATACACATTTATATATGTATGCATGTATATGTATGTGTGTGTGTGTGTGTGTGTGTGTGTGTGTGTGTGTGTGTGTGTACACAAAGTAGGGATAGGATCTCTGAATTCATTCTGAAAGAACTCTTGGATGAAGGAACACTCTTTACCAAGGCAAGTCAGTACCTTCTTTGCCATATAGAATAATAAGAAATTGCCTGGGCACAGAAGTTAAGTGATTCACTGCTAGTATCTTTCAGAGGTAGAATTTGAAATCAAGTCTGTCTTTCTCCAAGGCTAGATCTACCAACCCATTGTTATTTGGCCCAAATCTATTCTGCCCCAAAGTAAAAATCTTTATAATGAAAAACATTTTTCCATTCATTTCAATGGGGGAAATTATGAAACATTCCTGGTTTCCCCACCCCACCCCCAAAGTAATTCTTTTTCGTCCCAATACCAAATACCTAAATAACTAACTAAATTAATCACACTTAGAGACAGTTTTAAAAAAGAAGAGGGTGGTGAAAAGCTGCTAGCAGAGTGAGTCAGTCTGCTGCTGGGGATGGCGAACATCAAGGTAAGGGTGCCAAAGCGGGCAGCTCAGAGGAATTGATCCACTGCTGGAGCATCTCCAGCTTCACTTGATTCAGAAGCAGTTCTGCTGGACTTAGAAGACTTGTGGTTCGGGAGGGGGCAGTTGCGGCCTTGGAGCCTCCTGGAGTGTCTTGTTCTTTGTTCCTCATTCAGTGAAGAAACAGACCTGAGTCCTTTCACGTCTGCCCCGTTAGCTCCTCTTTCTAGCTCTTTCACATTACAGTCTTCTGCTCTTCCATATTCTGTATTCCTTGTGGTCTCTGTGTTGACTCTGCTGTACAGGGAAATTGGTCCTCTAATGACAAAGAGATATTCATATGGTGAAAAAATAGGTATACATATATTTGTATACATATTTGAAGTGGAAATCCATTGTGTCATGGTGTAATGATAACTCTTATTTCTAGAGTGCTTGGAAGTTTGCATGGTACTCTCTCCCCACAGCTCTAGGGGCTAGCTAATACAAATACTATGTCCCTATTTTATAGGTTGGCAAACAAAAAGCTCAGAAAAGTGAAATAAGTTGACTAAGATTACAGTTAGTAAGTAATTTTTAGCCACCTGTCCCCCTAGAACAGGGAGGGAGAACATACAACAAAGGATTGGCTTTTGCTACCTATTTGAGTTTGGGCATAGACTCTCCCCCCAGGTCCCCAACTCAACCCCAGCACTGGCTGGGCAAAGTCCTCTGTGACCCTACCATGGCAGGGAAAAGGCCAAGTCTTAGCACATGGTGTAATTGGTTAATATTTTCATGCCTTAATTAAAAGTGCAAATGGGAATATTGGCAGCTAAGGGACTCATTTTAAATTTGAGCCACAGTCCCATTAATAGGAATGTCTAATTAAAACATCCGTTAAAAGTCCATAACATTAACTTAATGGAGAGATCCAAGAGGAGTTCAATTAGGCCTTTATTTCTGTTAAATTAATATTACCAACTTTCTAACAAATTTCTCAAACAGTGATTATTATTCATAAAAGGATTTCTGAAAACTAGGATTGGAATCTAATTTAGATAGCTTTGGTGACCAAGACTATATAGCTGAAGGGATTCTAAATAAAAGGTGTCTATCACATTTCTTAAAAAGGAAATTAAATTCCTAAAACTCTTTTCCCTCCCTCCATTTCTCAACCACTTTAACCATGTAAGAAATCTTTTTCCATGAAGTATGATGCAAAGCATTGATCTGTGAATCAGCTGACTTGGGCCTTAGTCTCATATCTACCTTTGGATCTTTCCTTGCCCCCACTCCCTCCTGTGGCCCTCTGTTTTTCCATCTGCAAAACAGGGATAATAAACTCTGCCCCTTCAGTGGTGATACAACCATTCAGTCAATGAACAAGCATTATTAAACCTATTACTATGCTAGGACTGGTGATACAAAAGCAGACAACCCCCATCTTTAGGAAGCTTGTATACTGCTGGAGATAATGCCAGTGAAAGCAGAATCTTGAAGATTTCAATGTATTACACAATGACTAAAATGATATAAATGAAAACAACTCTGAAAGGCAGCAAACCTCAAATTAATTGATAGGATCAGTTTTGACTGTGGAGAAAAAAAAACGATAAACCACATTTCCCTCCTCTTGATAAAGAGGTGGGGGACTGTGGGTGTGGAATGTTGCAAATGTTATCACACCTGGGTTTCAAATGGTCCATTTTGTTTGCCTATTTACGTTTGTTACAAGGGAAGATTCAGTAAGTGGAGGTTGCAGTGTATGGGGATTCTCTTTTAGGAAATAATCAGGATGTTAAAAAACAAAAGGCATTATTAAATTTTTTTGAAGTTAAAAGATAAGAGGCATGTGAGGGTGGTCATTTATTCCTTTACATTTTAAGTGTTTCTCTGAAACAAAGTACAGAAGCAATAGCCTGAAATAAACTTTTTTTCTTTTTTTTTTTTCTGAGTTGGGGGGAGGTGAAGGGAGAAGAGATTCAAGCAGACGGAGTCATTATTTTACATGGCGTGTTTCCTGCCAAACATTAACACTGGGGGGTCCTGACTGAACCTCCAGGCCTCCCCACAGTGTTTGCCTACGATATTTGAGCAATTACCTGGCACTGGCCGCTGCAGGGGGAGGGGAGAAGAGCCGCAGCTGACTGGGTCCAGGCTGCACTTGTCTTTGGAAATGAACATGCTAAGAAAGGATAGTGAGCCCCCTTGCCTTTTTACCCCTCCTTCCAACACACATACACTTCTGCAATTTTTGGCAGTGGGCCTAGGTCCTATGTTTCTTCTGAAATTCAGAGACTCAAATTCATGGAAAACTACCCATTCCCCTGCCTCCTTTCCACCTTCCTCCCACCCTCTACCCTCTCCATCCAAGCCCAATCACTACTGAAGAAGTCTGCGGGAGCAGCAATTAATGAGGTTTGGCAGGCTCTTGGTACAGAGGCAGACCCACGCTCACCCAGAGCTTTTCATTGTGAAGAGCAAAGCTAATCAGGGAGGCCTTGTTCTGGAGGCCTTGACATTCAGGCCTCATTGCCTTCCCTCCTAAGTGGTTCTCCTAGGGCTCAGACTGGGGCAGGCACACAGAGCTACACCTAGTTTCGGGGCTGGCCCCTCTGCACCTCGGTAGCCCTCCCTACACCTTCTTCCAGTCTCTGGAACAGGCTCCTTAGCTCTTTACTTGGCTGCATCCTGGATTGAAAACCCAGACCACTCCCCTTCCCTCCCCTCCCCTTCCTAGGCAGGACTCTAAGGATCATGCCTTTCTATGCACCTGGCTTCTGGCAGCCCTGCTCTCAACTCAAGTGGAGCTTAGCTTTAACTGGGAGAGGTAAAGGCTGGTCTGAAGGGATGTCTTAAGGAGCTGGCTGAAAGAAGAGGCATTATTGGCCTCAATGCATCCCAGTAGGAAGCAGTAGTGGACTCTAAGGGGTGAGACTGAATATCTGGTCCAAGGAGTCCTGTAAATACTGACCCACTTCAATTATGCATGGCTATTGATCTTGATGTCCAGCACAAACAACTTTTAAGGAGGTTATTGTAACTCTCTCTCTCTCTCTCTCTCTCTCTCTCTCTCTCTCTCTCTCTCTCTCTCATTTGGACAGATTTGGTGACCAAGACTATAGCAGAAAAGATTATAAATAATCCTCCCTCTCTCCTTCCCTTCCTTCCATCTTTCTTCTCTTTCTTTCTTTCTTTCCTTCCTTCTTCCTTCCTTCCTTCCTTCCTTCCTTCCTTCCTTCCTTCCTTCCTTCCTTCCTTCCTTCCTTCCTTCCTTCCTTTCTCTTTCTTTCTTTCTTTCTTTCTTTCTTTCTTTCTTTCTTTCTTTCTTTCTTTCTTTCTTTCTTTCTTTCTCTCTGTCTATGACTCCCTCTCTTCCCTCTTCTTTTTTTCTTTTGCTTGGCAGGTATATCTCTCTAAAAGCCAAGGAAATGCTCAGGAAATGATCGCCTCATTTGGCCCAATAAAAATGATCATAACTCATCCAGATCTTCAGCCTGCACTTTTCAGCAGTGATACCTTGCATCCCCACTGAGGCAAAAGCAAGGGAGGTCAGAAGATGCTTTGGGTTGGAAGATACTGCAGTCCAAATACAATCATAATTTCTCTCATGGAGTGCTAGTACCAGCTTCTGACATGCATAATAAGACCAGGATAATAGCTAAGTGTCCTTGTGCTTGGGAGGGGCAGGGAATTGAGAAGTTTTTTCTAAGGTCTGAAAAGAGCAGGAGGATGGGTCTCAACTCCAGTGAATGGGATCAAGCTCACAGGACTGAGATGTGTCAGTGAAGCAATAAATTAAATAAATGACAAAGAATTAAGAGCAAATCAGTCCATGACACTTAGATTCCTGAGATGCTGCTGTAGCAGTTATGGTTTTTCCTCTTCAAACACTTTGAAGCTGCTTTCGATCACTTGCTGACATAAAAGAAATAGAAGGAGTCAAAAGCAAAAGCTCTCTCATACCTTAAGCCCCGATTCACATCCCTCGGCTTCAAGTACTATAGAAAATCACCTTCAAACTCTCAGGTCTACAGGATAGTACTCTAGGTCCCTGCTTTTGCTGCTGCCGAACGAGGACTTGAAGCTTTTCAATGGCTTTAAGAAAACAGACTTTTTCTCACCTCCCGGGTTCTTCCTCAGAGTATCTCTCCATGGTAGTTTGCTTGAATTTAACAATAATATAATCTTCCACTCAAGTCCTCCAACAGAGTCTTATAAAGACAAAAAGGAGATTTGGGTTCTTAGAAACTCAGCTCTTTTATACAGGCCCACTTATAAACTGTGTTCCTGTTATCTGAGGACTTTCTATTTTAGATTAGAGAGGCATCAGGGTTCAGTGGAATGAGCACTGACTGGCATCAGAGATCCCTGGTTCAAATCCTAATTTTGAGACTTATTAGTAACCTATGCCAACTTGGATAGGCCACTTAACCACCCTCATCTAAACACTAAGGTTATTTAATTAGATAGCCTCTGATGTCCCTTTGACCTCTAGACCCTAATGCAGGAAGGAATCTTTTATCAGTGGTTCTTAACCTTTTTGTGTAATAGAACCCTTTGGAAATCTGGTGAAGCCTGTGCACCCCTTCTTAGAATAATGGTTTTAGATAAATAAAACAAAAGCCATAGGACTATAAATAAAACCAATTATATTGAAATATAGTTATCAAAATATTTCATAGATCATCAAATTCAGTTCTATTATTAAAATATTAATTTCTTTTATTTTTACATAATTACCATTACCCTCTCAGTAAGCTATCCCTTATAACAAAGAATTAAAAAGAAGAAAAAAATAAGTACATCAAAACTAACCAACACATCAAGCAAGTCTGACTGCATTTATAACATTTTATATTCACCTCTGCAAAGGAGAGGAAGTGAATTCCTTAAATCTTCTCTAAGGCCAGGCCTGGTATTATAATTATATTACATTTAATTTCAATTTTGCAACCTTTTCATTTTATAGATGAAAAACTGAGGCCTAGATTTCAATGACAACTAATATCATGCAAGTAATAAATTGGAAGCCTATAGTATACTAGACAGAAGGCTAGACTTGAAGTCAGAAAGACCTTGGTTCAAATATTGCCTCAGAGATTTGCTAGGTGTGTGACTATGGGTCATTAATACAGCCTTTCTGAGCCCTAGTTTTCTCATCTGTAAATTGCAGGTCATGATACGTGGATTACCTCCTTTATAGGGTTGTTGCAATGCTCAAATAAAACAATGCATCAAAAGAGATTTGAAAACTTCAAAAAAATAAAGTGTGAATATTATTATTAAGTAGCAGAGATAGGATTTGAGCCCAGCTCCCCTAGATTTCAAATACAGTCTACCTGCCACTATTCCATGCCATGTCTCCTATTCAGCACTGTATCTGTATAAGGTGAGGCTCATCAGGCTCATGGAACACAAGTGGATAATTTTCTTTTATAAGCACAACAATGCTTCCTTTAGACTCTGGAAAAGTTGAAGGTCATAAGGGGCAAAGAGGAAATAATGTAATGTAAGGGTGAATCTATTTCAGTTATAAATGAAGCAATCTATACTTTGTAGGAATATCAGGCTTTAAATAGTTAAAGACATGGATGGGTTTAGTATTTTTTCCTCCAGCTTCTTATTTGAATAGGCAAAAAGAAATTTGGTAAATGTACTAGACTAGATTGTCACCATAAGTTAGTGTGAGATTCCTCTCTGAGGAAACCCAAATATGACTCCAGAAGAACTGTCAAATAGGAGAGTCTATTTTGCTCTAATTTCATGTCTAGTAGGTGACAGATTTTAAGGCTGAGATCCTGATATTAGCTTCTGCCATCTTAAAAGAAGTATCTCTTTCTGAAAGAATATAGTAACACTCTAGCTTAAGGAGCATAATAGTATTCAGTCAAGCCCTAGCCTAGAGGTTACAGAGACTACACTTGCCTATAGAAAAGTAAGCCCAGTGAGAGTAGTAGATAGACTCATTTAGGTCAGATGACATACCATGTGAGGAAGCCAGATCAGTAACCAAGTAACCCACTTGGCCCAAACTATGCAGCAGATACCTTATGTTTGCAAGAAGTAAGCCCCACTGAGCCTACATTTCCAGTTGAGACACTATGCCCAGTGAAGAGGTTGACAGTGACAACCATTAACAGCATACCTGAAGACTCTCTGGAAAGAGAAAGTGTATTGAAGCCCTGTAATTCTGGAGTTGTGAGCTACTATGGCCACCTATGTTCTCTATATGTGTGTCTCATTAATATTGTACTTTGAGTATTCACTGTCTGTCCTCTATGGACTCTGTGTGAATTTGTTGATCAAGTACTCTCTCATCATTTTTCATTTTTAAAGAACAGAATTCTTTATAATTCATGATATTTCTAATAGTTCTTGCTCTATCATTTGGGTAAATGTCTTTTCTAAGAGTTAAGTGATTCTATTGACTAATTGTTCATGGGAAGCACACCAATGGGGTTCATGAGCTACTGTGTTAGGAGAAGTCACCCATAGGCTTTCCCCTAGAATTGAAGATAGCAGCTACCCTCTGTAAGACCCCAAACCCTAAGTGTGAATATTAGTCAGGGGAGCAATCCCAGAAGGGGTGTCACAATAGTAATTCTTGAAAGTATCCACTAAAGCATTGGCCTAATATAATTTCTTGAAGAATTTTCAGTGGCTTCCTATTGCCTCTAGGATGAAAGGCAAACTACTCAGCTTGGCCCTGACCTCACCCTACCTTTCCAGACTTATTTCAGATTACTCCTTTTCACACACTCTATGTTCCACTTGGCATCCCATCTATTGCCTTTGCCCTTCTGTACCTTTCCCAGAGTACCATCCCTTATAACAAAGAATTTAAAGAACGAAAAAGAAAAAAAATTCAGCAAAATCAATCAATACAATTAAAGAACTCACCATCTTATCTGATTTCCCTCACCCCTGGACCTCTTCTTTCTACAAAGGAGTAGGGGATGGAAGGGAGCTGTCTTTCCCCATCTCTTCTTTGGAGCCAGGGCTATTGCTTGTTATTTTGCAACATTCCTTTTTGATTGTTTTGTTCCTGTCATTCTTTCTATTTATATTGTTGTGATCAGCTTTCATATTGTTTCCTTGCCTCTGCATACTTTGCCTCATTTCATATAAGTCAAGTCTTTCCATTCATCTCTGTATTCATCAAATTCATCATTTCTTATAGCAAAGATTATGTACCATTATATACCACAATTAGTTTAGCCATTCCATAATTTATTGACATCTACTTTGTTTCCAGGTCTTTGCTACCACAAACAGTGCTAATATTTTACATTTTTAAAGGGCTTTACACTTTTCAAAGTGCTTTCACATCTTTTCTCTCATTTCATCCTCACGATAACCCTTTGAGGTAGGTATTTTAGGGCTGATGTCCATTTTCCAGATGAGTAAGGTGAGGCATAGAGAGCCCAAGACATTTAAAGGTATCTCTCCCATTCACCCTCCATTGATCAAAAATGAATACTTGGTATATAAAGATATCTCAGGCCCATGATACTTGAAGATGAGACATATTTCTTCAACAAACACAATCAGCCTTTCATTTTATGGTCAAAAGCTTTACAAGTAGCAATAAAAGAAACTCATTGTGTGGAAAGCATTGGATGCTTCCACTCATTGTCAGCCTGGGCTTTGTCCTAGGAGAGAAGCCTGGAGAAGTGGCTGAGGAAGGAGGACAGAGATTTGAGGGCATTTAGTCAATGGAGCTGAATTACAAGGAGTTACGAAATGTTTCTATTCTGCTGAAAAAGCTTCAGTTGGAGCCTTTTAGCCGAATAAAAGCTGTTTCAATCAATACCTGATAAGGAAGAAAGAGCATTGAACATAAATTTCCTGCTGTTGAATTATACAGATTCTCAGTGCGCCCTGAAGCCTCTTTCAAAACATAGGCCCAAGTTACTGAATACCAATGAAATAGCTTCTTCTTGTCTGAGCATCCACCCTATGTCCCTGGAAGGACAATACAAAAGGCTTCCATTAGCCAAGGTCACATTCATAATCCTTGTCATTTCTAGATGGTCAGGCACTAGGAGAGATGCTGGCCTCATATCTGCTTAGCACAGGCTCACTGGGGTTGCCAAGCCCCACCCATACGGATAATGGCCTAGGATCCACTCTTGTAAGAGGAATGATGCGCACTTCCCAGAAATCAGGTTTGGCCACCCAAGGCTGGGCATTCATCTTCTCATGAATTCTATGGAAACACCTCCTTTGACCCACTGTAAGCTACTACTACTACTACTAATTATTATTATTATTAATAACAATAACAATATTTCCAAATATTTATAGAATGTTTTAAGCCTTAAAAACACTTTACTGCTGGCTCTCGCCCTCCCAAGCTACATTGTATTTAACTTTGTGTATATTTGTATTTATTTGCTTTATATTTATGCTGTATTTATTTATTATATACACCTGTGTCTTCCACTAGAATGTGGGCTTCTTTTGAGTAGGTATCATTTTATTCTTTGTACTTCTATCCCCAGCATTTTTCCCAGTGCTTGGCCCATAGCTGGTGCTTAATAAGGCTTGCTGCGTGAGACTGAGTTATAGAATCTCATTTAATCCTTACAACAACTCTAGGAGGTAGGTGCTACTGTTATTCCCACTTTATAGATAAGGAAATGGAGACTGAGAGAGGTTAGGTGACTTGCTCAGAGCCATATAGACAGTGTGTATCTGAGGTAGGATCTGAACTCGGATCTTCCCTTAGGCTCCAGATCTAGCACTCTATCCATTACACCTCCTGGCTATCTTTTTATAGCATTTTATTCATTGCCCAGCATTTCAAGATGCTTTTGTGGCAGAAATAGTTCTCAAAATCTTTTTGTTTTCTAGTTTGTTTTTTCCTACTCAGCCAACAAGTATTTATTAAGTATCTGCTACAGACTAGGTACTAGGGATACAAAGCCTCTAATGACATAGTCCTGCTTGCAAATGGCTTGCATTCTGTCAGGGAAGACAATGTGTATACCTATAAATATGTTCAGAATAAGTACAAAATGAATATGAAGTAGATTAGAGACCATGCTAGCAATTAGTGGCATAAGGAAAAGGTTTCATATAAATGGTACTTGATGAGCTTAGTCTTGAAGGAAGTAAACCATAGACTTTCACTGAGCAGGGATGCCATCTAGGAATGGAGGATGTCCAGTGCAATAGTATGGAATAGGAAATGGAATGCTATACTTCAGCAACAGGGAGAGGCCCACACTGACTGGTCTCAATTTCATTAAATAACTAATTTGGGGAAATGGGGTTCATGATGGATATCCCACTGAAAAAAAAGACAAAGTCTCTAGTCCATATCTTTGTGTAGCTGACTTTTTATTATAACAAGCACCGAGCCAGGGGTTAGTCTCCTGTTCCAATAAATGATGATGCCAATTCGTTACAAAATTATTATTCTTTATATTCTATTAGCTTTTTATACTTGCCAAAATGCTTTCATCTTAGTTGTGTGCCTTATATCTATGTGGGATGAGGCAAGGACAATTCTCCCCATTTAATAGATGAAGAAACTGAGGCAACAGGGATAATATGGTCCATGCATGATTCAGTGCCAGTGCCAGAACTAGAGCCTTGAGGTCTTGACTTTTTTGTACTCAAACAGAAGTTTTACTCATTCTTCACTTTATCCTACCATGAAGCAGAACTGTGGCCCTAGGATACCCTAATCATGTTGCCCCCTGAGTCAAAAGAGGAAACATTCCAACATGAAGGATCACAGGAGACAGCTTTTGGGGAAGGGTCAAAAGAGAGAAAGACAGAGAGAGAGAGACAGAGACAGAGAGAGACAGAGACAGAGAGAGACAGAGACAGAGAGAGAGAGAGAGAGAGAGAGAGACAGAGAGACAGAGAAAGATAGAGACAGAGAAAAGAAAGTCTAAGAGCTTGAGATTTTGTCTTTTCAATAATAAATAATCCTGGAGATCTAGAGCTTAACATTGAGGGACTCAGCCGCCTATGGTCAGCATGGGGTGTACTGGAAGCCATCTTCCCCCATCAGCTGACTTCTTTGGTTACCATAAAAAGAATCATTCGAACTGGGCCCTGTGGGACTGGTTCAAAGGCCATAGAGGGGAGGAAAGGGGAAATGAATATTTTGTGATGATCTTTTTTTATATGAATAAAGAGGTTCTTGGAAGCCATATCAAGTAACCAAACCTGAATTTCATGACTACATATTAATTTTTCTTTCCATTTGAATTATGCAATATTGTTGTGGAACAAAAGGGGTCTCTGGGTATCATTATGAAAAACCTGGAAATAAAGAGAAGCCAAGCTGTGCTTTCTTCATCCTTAGATTAGCTATTTTGGGTTGGACTCATCCTTTGTGTTAAGTTACACACACACACACACACACACACACACACACACACACACACACACACACACACGATACAGCCAATAAATCAAATGGCACTGTATTAGCCTTCTCCTTCAAAACTTTCCATGGAGATGACATTATTGCTCCCAGCTTAATTAAGCTGACTTAACCTACACCAAATGTCCCAAGATAGAAAGCAGACAATCCTGATCTTGCTACAAGCAGTCCAGATAACCCAGACACCTGGCCTTGCCAATACTGTGAAGTCTGACTTCTGTGATACCCATTCTATATTTCTTTCCCTTTACCAACTTCAGTACACCTTCTGTCCATGCTGTGGTGGAAGAGGCTATGGAAGGTGAGGCAAGAGCCCTGAATTCTAATCCTACTTTTGTCACTTTGACTCAGTCTCTTCCTCAGTAAAATGAGAGAGGTGAGCTCTAAGGTATTCTAATTTGAAATGCCGATTTACTGTGAGTTGTCTGGTGCTGTTGGCCAGAGGAGAGGATATTTTTGAGGGGAGAGCCCAGTGATGGCTACAAGGGAAGAAGGAGAACTTGGTTATATCACATAGTGGCCATGGTGTCTATTGGGTGGCAAGTTCAACCCTCCAAACCTCATCAGAACTCCCAATCTTCTTCTTTGCATCCTGTTCTGAAGACTGTTCCCTCAAGTAGTAGGTGGACCACAGACGATCTCTCTTTCCTTATAATGATGAGATTATATCTGCCCTTCTCTAACTAGCATTAAATGTCAGGGAGCTCTCAAGGGGTGTTCCTCACAATTCTCCAACTCCATCCTTCGTGAAATGAAAGATGCATGCAATGTTAATCCTACTTTCATCCAGGACCAGCACTCCTCCAAACTTCTGTCCAATGAAGCCTATCTTAGCCACCTCTCCCTTCTCCCATTTCCTTTCCCCTTCCAAGCTGATTCAGGGCTCTTCAGGGCCTCAGTATCTTTCATTGCCCTCCAGATGCCCAACGCCTCTCACTAAAGAGCCTGTCTTACTAGTGAGACCCTCATATTTTACAAAGGCTTTCCCCTGCCATAATCAGAATGCCTGTTTCCTCTGAATAGTTGGAAGTTACCTAACCATTAAGATTAAAATACTAGATTCAATTAGGATCACAGAACAGTAATAACAATGATAGCTGGAATTTAGACAGCACTTTAAGGCTTGTAAAGTACTTTACGAATATTATCTCATTTGGTTCTCTTACCTAGGAGGTAAGAACTAGTATTATCTTAATTTTATAGATGGAGAAACTGAGGAAAATAGAGGTAAGCAATCTGCTCAGAGTGACACAACTAGTAACCATTTGAGGCTGAGTTCAAATGAACTCAGGCCCTCCTGACTCTAGATCCTGGGCTTTATACACAGAGTCACCCAGCTTCCAATAAAAATATTAGACATGGAAGAAATTCTGGGACATAGACTGTTGGACCTTAAAATGAAGAATGAGAGTTCTATAACAGAGCACATGAAATACCCAATCAGGAGAGCTATAAGGGACCCTAGATTCCATGAGCACTGACCTCCTCCTTTTGTAGAAAAGGTCACTGCTACCCAAGGCAGAAGCCAACTGCCTCATGATCACACAGCTAGTTAGTGAGAGAATCAGAACTACAACCCAGGTATTCTAATTCCCCCAATCACAGAATCTCAGGGTTGGATAAACTCTCAGAGGTCACTGAGTCTAACCTGTAGCTGATCAAGAAGTCCCTCTATGACATCCCCAACAAGTGGTCATTTAGCCTTTTCTTGAAGACCTCAAGTGGTAGAGAACTCACTACCTCTCTGGGTTTTCTTGGCAAAGATAATGGAATGATTTGCCATTTCCTTCTCCATCTCATTTTACAAATGAGGAAACTGAGGCAAACAGGGTTAAGTGACTTGCCCAGGGTCACACAGCTAGTAAGTGTCTGAGGCTGGATTTGAACTGAGGTCTTCTGGACTCCAGTCCTAGCCCTCTATCCATTATACTACCTAGCTACTTTTCCTTATATATCAAGCCTCAATATGCATCTCTGTAGTTTTTTTTTTTTTTTAAGCAATTGGGGTTAAGTAACTTGCTCAAGGTTACACAGCTAGTCATCATTTATGTGTGGGTGTTCATTTTCTGAGGCTGGATCCGATGTCGTGTCATCCCAACTCCGATGCCAGCGCTCTTACTCACTGCGCCACCTAGCCGCCCCATCTCTGTAGTTTTTATCCATTGCTTCTATTTCTCTCCTCTGCAGGCTAAGCTGAATAAACTTAAAATCCCCCTTTCTACATTGCAGCTCTTCAAATACTTGAAGACAGTTACCGTGTCACTCCTTAGTATTCTCTTTCCTAGGCTAAACATCTCCTCTTCCTTTAACCAGGCCTTGAATGATATGGTCTCAGGGAATTCCATCATCCTGGCCACTTTCCTCTGGTTTAGCTTCTCAATGTCTTTCTATAAATGTAGCATCTAGATTTCAGCATAAAACTGTGCTTCTTTTTTTGAGCGAGGCTATCACTCCCTGGGCACTGGATACTATGTGCCTGTCTCTTAATGGACCTTTGGATCACATTCACAGCATTTATTTATTTATCTATCTGTTTGTTTGTTTACTCATTTATTTGTTTATTTATGGTTTTGCTCATCTTGTTTGATTGATGATATGAATTTACAATCCATTAATCCAGTTCTCTTTCCATTAAATCACAGCTTCCCTTCACTAATTTAGACTAAATGATGAATGATCAATCCTGTTGTTAGTCTAGTCTTAAGATATTTTCTTCTTAAAGAGAGTCAAAAGGAAAAATTTCTATTGGAATTTTGGTTAACATTTGGGCAACTTAAGCAGATGTTTTGAGTTCAAGGCCCCTTCAACTCACTTTAAATAGCCAGCTCCTGCAATGGTGGTCTGTTTCCCTTTGCTTTATCAATGGGAGCCAGGAGCTTATAACTTAGTATAATGAGAAGAAGGATAATTATGGTGTTTCTTGCATCACTGAAGACTGAAATGTCTTGTCCCAAAATCTTGGTAATTAATTAACTTACTTAACACCTTGGTATGGCTGGGCATTAAGTCATGTGTGACCCTGATTGTCTTTACCTACAACTTGTCTGTAGGGCCTTGCAAGTTTTCAAGGTGCTTCCTTATTCAGTTTGTGAGCATGAAGCTCTAGAGGCAAAGGGGTCAGAGGGCTTGATCTGATCTCAAGAGCTTGATCAAGGATGAGCCAGGAGGCAGCCAATTTCAATGGGCTGTTTTCCAGAGCAGCTCATGCTAGTGAGATTTAATGAGAAAATATTTATCCATCCCTCCTGTGACTGTAGGGAACTTCAAGGTTTAGGGGGCAGTGGTTTCTTCCTTTGAATCACAAAGCCTGAAAATCGTTCAGCTTGTGTTTACTCAGGGAGTAATCCTCAGATTCTGCCATTTCACCATTGAATCCTCTTGGCTGAGCCAAGCAAGTATATGAGTTGGTCTGAGCAGACATGTAGAGCTCTAGCTTTTAAAGAGAGATTAAGAGTGTGTAAAGATGTCTGTTGAACTATTCACACCTCTGGTCTCACCTTCTCAGTCTATCTTACAGAGACTACTAGAATAATCCCTCTTAATCATGATTCCCATTGTTATCCCTGTAAGATTAATAGCTAGCATTTATAAGTGATTTAAGGTTTATGAAACATTTAATCCTTAACCCCATTTTTTCAGATGAAAAAACTGAGGCTTAGAGAGGTTAAATGATTGGCCTATGGTTGCAGAGGTAGTAAGTGTCTAAGTCTATATTTGAATCCAGGACTTCCTGACTTCATGACCAACATGTGCCATCTAACTGTCTCTCAACCTTCCATTGCTCTACTATATGAAAACTAAATTTCTTAATAGGACATCCAAGATCCTTCATAATTTAGATCCAAACTATTTTTCCAGCCCCATCTCTCAGAGATTGATGTTGTGATCAAGCTGAACTTGAGAATATAGATTAGATCTAAGAGAAGTCCAAAAGACTCATGATGGAGAATTCAGTCCATATCCAGAGAAAGAATTATGGAATCTGAATGCAGATAGAAGCATGCTATTTTCTCGCTTTTTGTTGTTGTTTCTTTGCTTTTTCTTTCTCATAGTTTTCCCCTTTTGTTCTGATTCTTCTTTCACAACATGACTAATGTGGAAATATGTCTGATATGACATGCAGAGCCGATATCAGATTGTATACCATCTGGAAAATTTTAAAACTCAAAATCTTATAAAAGTAAATGTTGAAAACTAAAAACAAATTAATAATATTTTTAAAAGAATATAGTTCAGAGATGTAGAGCCATGAGAGACTTTAGAGGTCATCTAATCTAATCCCTTCATCCTGCAGATAAGAAGAATAAGGCCCAGAAGCACTGTGTGACTGGATCTATGTCACACAGGAAGTCCAAATCCAAGTGCTGTTACCCCATATTTCTCCACCTCCATGTCTAAAGAATGACTAGACTCTAGTCTCTCCAGTTAGAAAGCCTTTTACTTCTTTCCTAGGGTCATACAGCTAAGTCTAGTGTCTGGGCTTTGATTTAAACTCAGGTCTAACGGACTCCACACCCAGGTACTGTGCTACCTAATTGTCTGGTAGAGGAAGACTCTTCAGTTGGAGTTCCTTATAGCCATGAAATCCCAAGTTCAGTCCAAAAAAAAGTTTAAAACTATCTTTCATACTTGTAAATCTATTTCTCATCTCTCTAACCTCCCTGACATGCTGGACACCTCAAAGTAAAGCCAGAAAATGTGTCATTGGTCACCAAAATATGATGATCATTGTTTACTTTTCTGCAATACCAACTGGAAAAGAGGAGGGGTGGGAGATATTTGGCCAATACCTGGGGGCTATTCCTTCAAGGTGTGTCCCCCTTTCAGCAGCACTGCTAACTTCCTCCTCTTTCTTCACCTCCATGGCCTACTCCCCCTCCCATCGACTTTGTCTCCCCGAAGGAGTCTTTGCTGGTACCTGTCAAGTTGAGTGTTTCTGAAACTTGCTGATGGGGGACAGATTTTCTTTGAAACCTACCAAGATCCAGTGGCTTAAGGCTGCCCCTCTGACTCCAGCATCCAGTCTGGAAGCTTCTAGCTGGGGCATGAACTACACTGAATGGGCTCAAGTTCACTGAGATCCTCACCTCTCTCTCTCTCTCTCTCTCTCTCTCTCTCTAAGTCCCATTTTCTTATCAGGATGGAGTTCCAGGGCATTTGGAGTGTAATGCAAGCCGATTTCTCCCAAGCTTAGACCTTAAGCATGTTGTTATTAGTTGTTAGGGCTGGGCTCCCGAAGATAACCCTGAAAGCACTGTACACCAGTGAGGGGCAAATAGGAAAATCCCCCACAGAAGTCTGTTGTAAAATGATGAATAAGCCTTCTAAATCGCCATAAGGCCTGAGCCACAATGGAATTGTGTTTGTCAGACATGGATTGTAACCCTAAGGTTATCATAGTAGGCCAGGAGATAGATGAAGAGTGCTTAACACTATCACCCCCTAATCATATCTCCTACAGGCTACAAACTCTGCAGGGAGCCTGGCTGCTTACTGATGGACCGGCTGGCTTTCTATAGATTCAGCCTGAGCAGAGGACTGTATGGAAAATATTTCACTACTGCTCTCCCTCTCTTGCCAGAGAGCCTGATAAACTGACACATACTTATGGTATATAATATATATGTAGGCAGATATATTCTATCTCTATATAATGTGTGTACTTAAAAAAAAAGCCTTGCAAATCATATCGCTCAGGCTGGGGTTTTAAATAATAAAATACGATAGATTGCTACTTTATTAGTCCCTCCCAAAAGCTTATAAAAATTATCTTTTTGCCTCTGGGAAGACATTTTCTCAGAATTTATGGCAACTTGGAGAGTCTTGAAATATCAGATTCAGAAACGAAGGAGATTTTCATGGGTTTTATTGCTGGAGACAGACCATGGGCTCTCCTTGCCTTGTAAATTAAAATCGCTAACTTATCTCCTTTATGAAATAAGACACTTGGCTCTCCTTTCTTGAGTCATTTAAAAAAAATTAATATATATCCACTATAGCAAAAAAAAGCCATAAACTCAAGTAGCTCTAACTACACATGTGTACATGGGAAGGCATGTCAAGCTAGGAAACACGAAAACACTAATTAAGGCATTTCAGGAACATAACTCTGACTTGGAATTAAAAATTCCATTAATAGGTTACTTTCTCTCTTCCTGTTAGCCAGCAGATGGACTATGGACTCCTTTATTCCCTAATGCTTAGTAGCCAGCTTTCTCTGGTGTCCTCCCTTTCTCTTTTCCCTCTTTTAGCAAATGATGTATTGGGCATGGGGAAACACAGCCCTGTTCCCAGAAAGCCTGGAATCCATATGGTTCTGACTACTGGTAGCAAATGAATGGACCACAACAAAATCACAAAATCAGGGAAGTTTATCTTTGTCATCCTCAGATCTCCCTTTTCTTTCCCTTGGAAGGAGCTACTGTCCCCACCTCCATTCCCCTAATCCATTTCCTTATCCCATTTCTGTCAATGATTCCCTCTATGATGTTAGTTAGTGATGGTATTTTAAAGTGGCCCTTCCATTACTAATGGAGGGAATGATCTCTCCTGTGTTTTTATGATAATGTGAGATAGTTCACATTCAGGCTAGTAAAGTGGAAAGAACACTGATTCTGGAGTCAGAGAACCTAACTTCAAATCCCACATTCAGCACTTTCCACCTGTGTGACCTTGGGTGAATAATCACTCGACTTTCCTAGACTTCAGTTTCCTTAACTGCAAAATGAAGATATTGGGCCAAATGGATGGCCTCTGAGCTCTAGGTCTTTTGAGCCTAAGATTCTGAGGTCAAATAGCAATTACTAGGGATGGGGAAGGTGGAAAGATATGTATTCATGAAAGGTATGTGTCAGCATCCTTTGTTTGCAAATAAAAGAGAATTTCAAGATTGGCAGAAAGGTTCTTCTGAAGCTCATTTATATGATCCCACTGAGCTGGCTGTCCTAAGTCCTGGAAGGGTAAAAAAAATATAAGGAAAATGAGAAGTCTGACAAGTGACCCAAATGGACTAAAGCAGGCAGGACAGACTGTGTGAAGGAGCTAAAGCTTGAATTGGGCCTTGAAGAAAAAGTTGAATCTAAAAAAATATCCATGCTTTTAGAGAACACATTAAGCCTGGCTTCAAGGATGTGAGACGTACAACGGGTAGAGACACAGAGCAGGTAGCTTAGCCCTAGAAACAAAACCCTGGAGCTGCAAAAAGTTCGAAGCCAAGTGGAATATTCTGACTTCTTTTCAAAGGAAGGCAAGTGAGAGAGAGGAGAGAAGGACAAGAAAAGGCCAGGTTGGGGCAGAGGCGGGGGAATAAGAAGAGGGAAGAAACCCAGCATGTGAGTGTTAAGCTAGGGAGATCAGGTTCAGGAAGAAAGGAGCCTAAAGTGGGTATGTATTTAGTTTTATTTTGAAGAATTCAGCTCTCCTCTCTCCTCTGAGATCCCAGCACCACGACACAGAGATGGAAACCAAAGGGAGAGTCTTTACATTGCCTATCCATCTCTCCAAACAGCTGGCACAGCAACAATGATAATAACAACTGGTATTTACATATTTAAATGTCTCTGTGTGGGGGAGGAGAAGAGGGGGGTGTCAGTGTATTGAAACAGAGAATGCCCTAATTACAGCATGGGAGAATGGCAACCAAGAAGGCAAAGCGTGAAGGCCTGTTGTTTCTGTTTTGTTTTAACTGATAAGGGACACTCTCCTCTGCCACTGTTACAGGGCAAAGGGAGAACCAAAAGACCACTCAAAACTTACCCCATGGTACTAAAACTCAAAGTCCTTTCGGCACTGGGTTATCACATGGCTGAAGCATAGCCGGAAGCTGCCATGTGGTCACTGGAATCAGCAATAGTAATTCAGAATATCCTCCACTGGGGAAGAGGGAGGGAGAGGATGGTCTTCCCTCCCAACTTTCATTATTTCTTTGGGCTAGAACTTTTGAGATGCTTTATAGATCTAAAAAAACCCAAACAATTATCCTATGGGATAATGGCCCAAACTTTGGTCTAGAGGCTTCTCAGACATAGCTGGATGGCATAACAAATGCACCACTGAACTTGGAGTCAGGAACTCCTGAGTTTAAATCTGACTTCAGACACTTAACTATTTTGACCCTGGGCAAGCTAATTGACCTTCCTCAGTCACCTAATTTATAAAATGGGGTAATAATAACACCGACCTCACAGGATTGTTGGGAATATCCAATGGAATAAGATAGATAAAGAATTTTGAAAATCCTGAAGTTCTATGTACATTAGCTTGATCATCTGATATTATTTCAGGTGACCTATCCCAGGTCATGCAAGCACTAAGCATCAGGGTTTAAACCCACATTCTCTTAAATAAATTGAAATTCAGGCCTTATCCTGCAGTTTTTATAAAGGCAGCACCTGCATTTAATTGGAATTCAAACTCATGTTCTTGATGCTAAATCCTAATTTAAATAGCTAGGCTTTGGCTTTGTTGCTGGTTCTCAATAGGCCCCATTCTCATCAGGTGCACTTGGTGGCAGTGGGGGTGCCATAAAGGAGGATTTGCTGCTAGGCCTACTTCACAAATTTGGTGTTGGTTTACCCTGACTACCATCACCCAGGGGTGGCCTTAGGGGATGACTTCCTTAGTACTGTAGCCAGTTTTTTTGTATGGCTGGAACCTAGGCCTCTATGGGACCCTAAACATCTATCTTCTCCTCAACCCTTTTATCTCTTGCAAAAAGTTATTTCTTCCCAGCCTCTCAGGATTATTCACATTCTAAAATAGGATACATGGAGAAGGTAGTGCTGAACTATGGATTTCTGGTAGTATACTTTCAGGTTCTGTGACAGGCTAGCTTTGGAGACACTATGGGGCAGGGGTAGCCTTCCCATCATAAAGACATATCATATAAGCAGGCCCCTATACCTACTTATAAAGTCTATCCAGATTCCAGGAAAGCAATAGATAGATTTTTGTATTTGCCACTGTGACTTCCAAGCTGGAAGTCTCGACTGGCTATTGTTACAAGCAGACAGGCCTCATTGGGGATTCATAAGCAAACTCTGACTGACCTTGACCAGTCACTGGCTGGCCGTCCCTGCTCTGCTCACCAAAGAGGGATTTGGGCAGTTTTCCAAAACTGCTTTTTTTTAAAAAAATTCCTTTTAATAGAGAAATAGGAAATGAGTCTTAAGAGAAAATGAGGAGTTATTGCTGCATTTATTCACTCTAAAAATATCCTATTGAAGCTGTGAGCTCACTTCTTGGTGTAGATTCAGCTTTGGGGGAGAAGGAATCAAACCAAAAGTGCTGAACAGGGAATCAGAAAGTCTCTCTGAGGTGGCCAGTTCTGGGAATCAACGGCTCCAGCCAGGACTGGTCTTGGCTTTCGGGCTGCAGCTGGCTTGATTACACTCAGCTCAGCTTGGCCCAACAGGCCATGACTCCCAGGACTGCAATGAAACATGGGGAAAAGAAGGGGGATGGATAAGAGAATCCCTTACTTTCTAGAAGCATCATTTTTCCTTATGTCAACTGAGAAGCCTGGACTCTGGGAGTTCTAAGGGTCCTAGCTTCTGAGAGCCAGAGTATAAAATTCAATCTTCATCCACCTCTACCAGATTGTTAAGGGAAAGGAAGAGTTACAGGATGCTGTTGTCAGTTGACCTTTAGCACTCTAGGGATTCATAAAACTTCAAGTCTGATGTAAAGGTCTCCTTCTGCACAGTTTCTTTCCTGATATAAGGCTCTAACATGTTCCTATCTAGCTACTTGTATGACCATGGGCAAGTCATTGCAAGGTCCGTTTTTCTGGGCCTCAGTTTTCTCATATGTGAAATTAAAGGGTTCGGTTCTAGTTCTAAATGTATGATCCCATGATCTTAAGATCTTCTATGGAGAAAGAGGAATAGGGCTCCCTAAGATTCCTATGTTGAAATAAAAAAAAGTCATAGTGTCAGATGGCAATAAGAGCCATGAACCTGGACCAAGAAGAGGTCCAAATCCCAGCTTCCTTACTGACTTCTTCTGTGACTTTGGATATGTCATTTCTCTAGTCTTTGGCCTTCAGTTTACTAATCTGTAAAATGAAGGGGTATCCTAGAGTAGAGGTGCCCAAAACACAGACTACAACACTCCTTAATTGGTTTGGAGCCAAATCAAATTGTAATTGGGAAATATTTAGCAAATTTTTAAAAAATACAATAAAACATCTATCATATCACATTTTAAAACTAAGTTAACATACAACCCACAGGGATCCTTATGTACAAGTTAATGGTTCCTGTTTCTATTTGAGTTTGACACCATTGACATAGAGCATCTCTTATGTCCTTCCCTACTCTATCATTTGATGAAACCAAAGTTACCCACATAAGCCTTGCCTGGCATCATGCTATAAGTAGGAAGAATCTCAGGGAAGAACATAAAGATCCTGGGTTCTAGTCCTGGTTCTGTAATGAAGTATTAATCTGAGGGTCCCTTGACAACATGCTTCCCCTTACAATTCTGACAACGAACTAGGAAAATTAATTGAACTTTATGGGTTTTATTTTCTCCTACAAAAACGCCAATAATAGCCCCCATTCATCTTACCTCCCCAGGATTTTGGAGAATCAGATGAGATAACGAACTTGAAAGGGTTTTGAAAAACATAAAGTTAAAAAGAAAGTTAAGGGATAATCAGGTCCATCAGCATTTTGACTGAGAAGTTTAGTCACTTCATGGGAGAACCTTTCTCCTCTCCATCCAACTCTAACCAATTAAATGTCATACTTAGAATTAGTGAAGGGTACTCTGTGAGGGTTAAAATTCAGGTGATCCCTTTCTCTGTTGTCTAGGTTGGGGAGGCTGGCCTATTTCCTGGACCACCCCCACCAAGTGACATAATGGACCTAAAAAGGTCAAAGTGACTTTCTCAGGGTCACATAATTAGTTAGGTTTAAATTAGAACCTGCTATGTATGGATCCTTCGGATTTGCCTGAGATAGTGCTTGCTCTAGGAGATCACATCCTGAGTTTGTCATTTCTGTCCTGTAGGCTTGGGAGTCAACACCCCAACACTTCTCATGTCTAAATTCCTGCTTGATACTCTGGGCTGTTGCCCAACTCAAGTGTGTCTTTCTTTTCCCAGAAGGATACTGGGGCAGAACAGAGCCAGGTCATGAGGGTAGGGAGAATTTCATATTTTTCCTGAGCTGTAACTCCCTCGGACCTTGTTATGGATTGACAAGAGGAGCTTGAGACTAGCTTCAGAAAGGACTTAAGAGATTTGAGAAGCCCTTCATGTCTCTGAGGATTTACATTCTTGCAGTCAGGATTCAGGATGAAACAGAGACTCCCGACCCCCAGCCTTTCCTTTCCTCCTTTCTCCTTTTCCAGTTCAACTTGTCATCCATTGATAAATATAGATCAGGAGAAACCAAGATAAATGGCTGGGGACACAAACCCACAGGACAGCTAACCATAATGGGAGACCTTGGCTTTCCACTCAATAGATAAACAGCACGTTACTTGGTTTAAATAGCTGGTTGGGGGAAAATGAGTGTATTATTGGACAGGAACGCTTAGCCAGTATGATCCAAACAAGTCAAAAAATAGCCTGAGGACAGCCACATAAAGTAAAGCGTAGACCAGATTTAAGTATAATTGCTCACCCAACAATGTTTTTGGATTCTTATTATTACAGTGGTGAAGGCTCCAGCGTGGTCCTTTTGGGAAGAAGTCAAAATATTTCCCTTAGCTTCTAACCTTTTGTAGCTCCAGGGTGTTATGCCCTTTGGGGGAGGGAGTTTCCTGTGGGGAGGTGTGGTTTGAAGGACCCTGTGTTGGGGCAGTGACATCCCCTCCAAAAGCACAGTGCCCAATTATTTGTCGCTCTTTGTGAGTGTGTTTCAGGGTGGGGAAGGTAACAGAGGGAGGGTGCTGCAGGTTGTTTGTAAAGTAGCTTATTCTGGTGTAGAAAGTGAGAGGGAACCTGTGCAGTTCTTCCTGAGTTACCTCATCCTAAACAAATTTAATTTCTTCTGAGGGGTAAAGGATGTGGAGAGCTGGGTGAGCAAGGAGGAAAAATGACAAGAAATCCAGAAGTTGTGTAGTAGAGACACAATGTGTTTGAAGTCAAAGGATCAGAGGGTCAAAACTGAGCTTCTCCATCTAATAGCTAGGTAACCTTGTAGAGCCTTTAACTGTCCCTAGTCTTATTTTCCCCATTCCTTACAGAAGGTTGGATAAGATGACTTCTAAGTTCCTTTCTAGTTCTCAAGTTTTATGATTCCAAAATGGCGAGTCCAAACCTATATAACCCTGCATCCAGGAAGTCTCTCCTCATCA
This sequence comes from Gymnobelideus leadbeateri, assembly GCA_011680675.1. NCBI lineage: Eukaryota > Metazoa > Chordata > Mammalia > Diprotodontia > Petauridae > Gymnobelideus > Gymnobelideus leadbeateri. The sequence continues at coordinate 17,109 of WOXC01011497.1, read as the reverse complement.
TCCTCCTTCAGATGCTTGTCCCCTAGTAGGGAAGGGAATAAACAATGTCTGTTAATGAGGGTAATCAGCAAGATCTGAAAAGAGTCTTCTTATGGGAAAGAGAGTTAGATATAAAATGTGACCAAAAAGAGTAAACCAGAACTGAACCAAGAGCTCTACTAAACTCTACTAAAGAAGTACAACAGGTCAACAGAGAAATGATAACAATAACTTACATTTATATAGTGTTTTAAGGTTTGCAAAGCATTTTACAAATATAGTTTCATTTAATCTTCACAATGGCTCTACAGTTTATGTGCTATTATTATCCTCATTTGCATGAGAAAACAGAGGCTGAGAGATTAATTACCTTGGCCAAGGTCACACAGCTAGTAAGTGTTTGAGGTAGGATTTGAACTCAGGTTTTCCTGACTCCAATTTGAGCATTCCACTGAAGCAGAGAGGATTTAGTGGAGGAAGGGTATGTTGATTAGGGGACCTCAAGATCAGTTCAGTACTCCTAATGGTCTTGATGAAAGAGGACAGGTAAGAGACAGTTTGATGGAACCCCTTTCAGGAGGGTAGACATATCCTTCAAGAACAAATGCCCTTCCTAAGGTGTAAATGAGCTACTTAGAATATGAGAGGGGTGTGATCTTACATCTTGACTCAGTGTCCTCCTCATTACAACCTATAACTTTATTCCTTGGATTGGAGAAACTCAGGTAATCAAGGTTCCTTTGATCACAAGTATATACTTGATAATCTGAGCAGGAGGGAGAGCCCCTGATAATATGGGGATCAGGAATGACTTCCAAAAGGAGAACCACAGACTCAGGCTGAACAGGAGAGCAACAGCCATCAGGGAAGTGATTATGTTTTGTCCCAGCTTCCTTTTTGATGATGATATATATTCTTGTATCATGGTAGCAGGGCAATCTTACCTCATCCTTGCTACACATCCTCCAGCTATTCTGTTATTTACAGTCTTATATACAGGCTTCTTCACTGTAACTCAGACTGTCCATCACTTGAGGAATGATTGAATAAGTTGTGGTATATGAATATGAGGGAGTACTATGGTGCTGTAAGAGATGAGGAAGCAGATGATTTCAAAAAGACACAGAAAGACACAGATAATCTCATGCAGTGTGAACTAAGCAGATCCAGAAGGAAAATTTATATTAAACACTGAAATTGAGCAAATTTGAGAACTTTTATAAACTGCTGAAAAATGAAATGAACAGAACCAGAAGAACAATTTATACAACAGCCAAAAGATTGTAAAAAAATAAACAACTTGTTATTGAGGGAATTGGTTTTGCTTGACTGTATATTTATTATAAGAAATTTAGCTATGAGGAATTTGTTTTTGTTTTTGTTTTTTGTTTTCAATTGGGTAGGTATGAGAAGGAAAGAAAATAGATTTCTGGGTATTTGTTGTTGTTTTTTATAGAGAGGTGGGTGTATATGAAATGTTGCATGCATTTTCAGATGGGATCACTCCATTATTAGTTGAACTTAATTTTTTCACTTTGTTAGACCTCTCTGAAAGTGGGAGTAATATATAAATGTTTTTAATGTAAAAAAAGACATCAGTATCATTTTAAAAATGTTTCTTAGGAAATTGGTTGAGGGAAGGGAATTGGTCTTTTGTTCCCTTCTGCTCCCCTTAGTGACTAGTCTTCTCCATGTAGTGAACTTCTCTTCTGAACCTCCATCTAAAGCTCATTCACACTGCTCTGAGCTGGACTCTGAGGAAAGCAGAGGGAATGGAGTGGGAAGGGGGAGGAGTACTTGGACTCACCCAGATGTGCTCTTTTCCTAGAAGAAACTGGGCCATTAGGCTTTGAAAAATGAGATTGAAATCTATGAGTTCCCACAAAGTTGTGGGAGTTCCCACCAAGCATTCTTGGCTCCGCTTATCCCAACCCTCCCAATCCTGCTTTATCACTTTCACTAGGGAAAATTTGATTGTGAGGTGGTATGTGATTAATTGGAGTAACAGAGTGGGATATGGAAATATCCATGGTCAGTGTTCATTAATCAGACACCAGATAATCATAGCAGACATCTGGACCAACATCTGGACTTTGTTGGGAAGAACTGCAGGTTCAATGTGACCGGCGTAACAATACCAAGCTTAGAGAGGGGCAGGAAGATAGTGGAGTCTCGAAAGCTCCTTAGTAGTTGGAAGAGGTGGGGAAGGTCTCTAGTTCACTGGGGCTGAGGTACCTCTTCCTCCATCTAGACTCATTCTTCCTGAATCTTTTTCCATCAGGAGCTTGTTTTCTGCTAGGTGATCCTTGGCACTGGCTTCTTTTTCTTTTTAAATCAAACTAAACAGTTCATCAATTAGGTAAGTTCACAAGGAAGATGTGACACTGGTTTGGAGTTTAGGATGGCAAGGGAAGTTAAAGGAAAGTGGATCTCATCTCAATGTAAGAAAATTTATTTTTCATAATGTAACAGTTTCATAATGTAACAAAATCTATTTGCATAAGACTCTTCTCACTAATGGACATTGATTATTCAACATTCCATGTCTATATGAAGGACAGAATTGGCAAGAACATGAGTCTTTCAACTTCTAGAAGAGAGAGGATACATGGTTCCAGACTCTCTCCAGGTGCCTAAAGGGAGACAAGGTTCTGGAAAGAAGCTAACACATAGAGGAAACAGTAATCTCTATCATGTTAGCTTCTTCCCATAGTCTTTCTCTCCCTTCAGAAACTTGAAGAGAGTCTGAAACCGCATGTCTTATCTCTCCTGAAGCTGGAAGCCAGAAGACTAGGATTTCTCTTCCCTCCAGCTCTTGCCCCTTATGTAAGCACAGAACATTAAGTAATCAATTTCCATCAATGAAGAGTTTTGTGTAAATGGATTTTCATTCACCTTTACACTATTAATAAGAGCTAGCATTTATATAGTACTTTAAAGTTTCTAAAGCTTTTTATGTGTCGCATCTGATCCTCACACCTTCATCTGTTAGGTAGAGCTTATTATTATCTCCATATTGCTGATGAAGAAACTGAGGCTGAGAAAAGTTAAGTGAGCTGCTCAGTATCACGAAGTTAAGTGTAAGTACCTGAGGCTGGATTTGAGCTCAGGTCTACCTGACTCTAAGTCTGGTCTTCTAGCCACTTCACCACCTAGCTTCCTAACAACTACAGCTGTTTAAAAATGAATTTGGCTTTGTTGGAAGATAGTGAGCTCCTAGTCACTGCAAGTCTTCAGGTTGAGATTGATTACTTGTTAGGTATGTTTTAGAGGGGATTCACGCTTCAGGCAGTAGTTAGACTAGATTCTGTCTGAAGTCCTTTCCAATTTTAGGATTCCATGACTGTGCTATTTTAATACTTTAGTACAGCTGTGGGGTCATTGATGTAGGTGGGTACTCCTTCCACGAGTGTAAATTGCAGGCTATCTGTGCTTCCCCATTCTCTATGTTTCTTGTCCATGATTTTGTATAAAATCTCCATAGTGACCTTACCCAGTATAAGAGGGGCCTTCCCAAGTTTCCTTTTAACTTTTTTTTATTTAATTAATTTATTAGTTTAGTTTCAGTTAACAAGATTCGATTCCATAGTTCCTTGATTTTCAAATTTCCTTTACTTCCCTCCCCCTCCCCCACCGACAGCATATAGTCCAGTATAGGATTTGCAAATACATTCATATTAGACATTAGTCCAGTTACAAAGACGTATTGTACTAGGTGGGATGAAAGATGGTAAAGAAGAAATAAAACCAAACAATGAAAAGAAAAAGATCAATTAGTTTGCTTCCATCAGGATTCAGGCTCAGTTCTTTCTAGTTATATCTCTGGATGTCGCAATTCTCTCTTTCATGAAACTTTCGGGTTTGACTTATATCACTGCATTGCTGAGAAGAGTCCAGTTTGGCATAGTTAGCCATCACACATATGAAGTGTCTGTGATTGTATATAAATTTCTTTTGATTCTACTCTTCTCTCTCAGCATCAATGTATATAAGCCTCTCCAGGTAAATATGAAATCCGTCTCCTCCTTGTTTCTTATAGCACAATAATATTCCATTACATTCATATACCACAACTTGTTTAGCCATTCCCCAATTGATGGGCACCCCTTCAGTTTCCAATTCTTTGCAACCACGAAAAGAGCTGCTATAAATATTTTGGTATGTGGGTCTTCCTCCCATTTCTATGATCTCTTTGTGATATAACCCTAGAAGTGGTATTGCTGGGTCAAAGGGTATGAATTATTTATAGTCATTTGGGCATAATTCCAGATTGCTCTCCAGACCTTTTAACTTTTTTTTTTTTTGTATACTAGCACAGCTCTTAAGCTGCTATCTACTACCCTTCACTTTCACTAGGAGAGGGGTCCCACTCCTTTACCAGTTGAAGTAATTGTTTTATGTAACCTTCAGTCTATTTGCATAAGATTCTTCTCATAGGTGGAGATTGATCACTACTTAATGCTCTCCTGCTACAAGAGAGGCCGATTTGGTGAGAGTTGGAGAAAAGAAAGTGGTCTTGTGACTTTCAGCTTGGAGAGGAAACATATGGCTCCAGATTCTCTTCAGGGAGAGTTCCCTAAAGCAAGAGAAAGACTCTGGAAAGAAGCCATAATGTATAGAACTTACTCTGTGCCAGGCATTGTACAAGGTGCTGGGGATGCAAGTACAAACAAACCAGATAGTCCTTGTTCTCTGATGAAAGACGCCACATGGAGGATGCTGGAAAATAGGAGTACAGGAAAGAGATACGAGGTAGAAATGACTGGAGTTATTGTGAAAACCTGGCTTGGGGCAAAATAAATTGAAAACCAAATTATCAGTCCTAGGAGAAAAAGGATTGTAGGCCAAGGTTGTATGCTGGGTGGGAGAGGAGGAAGAGGAAGAGGAAGAGGAGGAGGGTTGTTGTTGTTGTTGTTTGTCCTTCCTTCTCAAAGAGGAATAAGGCATCAGAAAGGTGACGTCATGAGTGAGGCAGAGCTGTGCTAAGTCACCAGCCTCTTACACTCCTCCAGAGCCATGTGGATCCAAAGGCAAGACCTAGTTCAGGATGACTGGAGATGGCCCCGGATGCGGTGGGAGACCTTGGCCATTTTAAGCTAAGGTCTTTGCCAGGTTTTAGTTTATCTGAGGAAATACCCATTCAGTGATTAAGGCTAGGCAAGAAATGAGGAAAAGAATGACCTCTTTTATCTAGTTCCCCAAAAAATCAATCTGTAATGGGAGGACCTTCAGGATTTCTGGCCAAAACAGAAAAAATTGCTTTTTACACTTACTCTGAGTCATCAGAGCCCAAACAATGACCAAGTGAGGCTTGGCCTGGTACTTATTGTTGGCCAATCAATGAGAGCCAAAGTGATTTAGGTTTAAGGTATGGTCCTTAAGAATGAAATCTGGTCTACAAACCCCAAGATATTTTGCTAGGTTTCAGTAGTCAAATTTTATATTCCTTTAGGCAGAGCACCTAGAGATAAGGGTACAATTCCCTAAGTGACAGAGGGAGAGAAGGGAGAGGGTGTTGTTGTTGTTGTTGTTTGTCCTTTGTTCTTAAAGAAGACCATAACATCAGGCAGGAAAGGAAGGAAGGAAGGAAGGAAGGAAGGAAGGAAGGAAGGAAGGAAGGAAGGAAGGAAGGAAGGAAGGAAGGAAAGAAGGAGAAAAGAAAGGAAGGAAGGAGGTAAAGCAGTAAGGAAGGTGTTGTGTTACTCAACTGGAACCAGTCAGTTGGGTGGCTCCTACTTCTAAGAAGGAGGAAGGAGTATTTAAAGGAAGCATTTAGGTCACCCACAAGTCAGAAAGAACTTATAAGTTCAAGTCATTCCAAATGTCAACTTTGACTTCTTAGATTTAAATAATGGACTGCTAAATCTGTGGTTAATTAGATGGAAACCTTTCAAGCAGCAATTGTGAAATATTTCAGTTGATGGCTCAGGTGAGAGGTCTTGTCACTAGAGGTAAGGGACCAGGTGCTAGAGGGGTCCTTCATTCATCAGCCACATTGACCAACTTCACTGAGAGCTTGTTAGTATGGAATAGGTTTATATGAGTCCTCCTTCAGCTGCATGAAAATTTGCCCAGAAATGAGGAAATGTTTCTGAGTCAGAGAAGCTGCAGGTGAAGAGATAGGAGGATGATTTCTGATTTTTCATGGAGAAGGCTACACACCCATCCCATAGGACAGAGAGAAGGAGATGGAATCTGGCTTTCAAATGCCTATTTTATTGTGAAATGAGGAATAAGTAGGTTAAATTAAGAAGGAAAGGTTAAAAAAAAGACAAAGGGAAGAAATTGCTTATTTCAAGGAAGATTGAATCTAGCAAACTAACTGTGTTTTCCTTATAAAGCACATTGCTTTAAGCAGTCTTTCATACTACAGGCTCCATACCCTGCCCTTTCTCCAAGCCTCAACATATATTGAACGAAATTGAATTTGCAAGATTCTGACTCACTTATATTCAGCTGTTCATTACAGTTTTTTTTCTGAATATTTCAACCAACCAATCCCACAAAGTATTTATTAAGCACCTATTATGTACTCATCCTTGTGCTAGGTCCTGTGGGGAAGATAAGGCAAATGTAAAAAATGGTTTCTTCTGTCAAAAGAGCTAACACAATAACTGGGCTGAAAAGATTAACTCCTGTGAAACTGCTGGTGAACTAGATACTAATTCAGAGAATCTCAGAACCAAAAACCTCAGAGCTGGAAGGGACCTCAGAGGACATTTAGTTTAACCCAAACATGAAAAACATTCCTCTCTATAATATCTCTGATAAGTGGTCATCAAGTCTTCACTGGAAGACCTCTAGGTATGGGGACCCACTACACTCTCAAGTCAACTCATTCAATCCATGGGTGAACATCTTGGTTAATAAGCTGCCTCTTATAATCAATAGATTAATCAACAAACATTAATTGAAGGCCTATATTTTAGGCACTGTAGTTACAATCATTTTATATCTGTTTGTCTACAACTTCCACCTAAATTAATAGTTGTGTAGCATAAGCTTGAGCTGAGATACCTGGGGAGAAAAGGCCAAGAGGAGAGAGATAGTTAAATTTCTAGTAGCATTTTTTATCAAGTAACCAAGGAGCCAAAGGGTTTGTGTTTCTGTGACTGGTATAAAGTAAGGAGGAAGAGATTCTGACATGAGAGATAGGAGCCAGTCCATAATATGCAAGAACTATAATGCTCCCAGCCTCTAGGGCTATGGTAAAGGCCAGAGTTGGATGAATATTTGCTTGTGGGAAAACTGAGTTAACTCCAAAAAGAATCAAATTAAAGAGACTAGTTTGCTGTATATTGACTAATCCAAGTCAATTCAACAAATACAGATGCATCCTAAATAGTACTAATAATAAATCCCCTTGAAGTTGTCTTATGTATTCTAATTTGTGCCATTCAAAGTTATCATTATATAAAATATTAAAATTGATTCTAGTCCAATGGAAATAATGCAGTGCAAATTCAAATAATGTAACCATTTCAGGGAATTTATTAGTGCCTCTTAATGAAGTATATTTATTGAAGACCTCCTAAGTATCCTGAGTCCTAGGATTGGAAGGGACCTCAGAGGCCATCAAATCTAGCCCATTGATGACCAAAAACCCCTCTATGACATCCCCCAAGTTGAGTGTAAAACCTACTACATTAGGATGTTTTTCTATAAATCAAGTTTAAATTGCTTATAATTCTATAATTTCTACCCACTGCTTCTCATTCTTCTATCTGAGACTAAACACAACAAAAGACAGTATAGTGTGGTGTAGTGGTTTAAGTGACAGATCTGGAGTCAGAAAGACCTGGTATGAATCTTGCCTCTGATATTAGCTGTGTGACTTTGGGCAAGTTACTTAATCTTGAAAAACCTCTCTTTTTTTAAATCGGGAAAATGTAGGATAGCCTCTTGACTGTCTGACATATGATGGGAACTCAAATCTTCCTGACTCGATTCCTGACTCGAAGCCCAGTTCTCTCTCCATTATATCACCAATATCTATAAGAGGAAATGTGGCATTGTAGACCACAAAGGGACCTCAGAGTTAAGGAGAGTCTGACACATGCTTTGTGATCCCATGCAAGCAATTTAACTTCCATGTTCCCCAAACCAGTCTCTAAGACTATGAATGGCACAACAGTTGCTCAGCTATACTGATAGAGTATCCCTATGAATGAAGTAACAGGTCTGAACTGCCCCTCCCCCCCAACAAAAAGATATGGGGGAGGGGCTTTATAATCAGTGCTGCACTACTCTGAGAATTGCCTGCCCATTTTTTTTTTCTCCCAACACTGGTACTAGCTCCTAAAGATGCTCCAGAGAAGAAAGACAAGAGTTGTGTGACAAAGGACCATGTAGTTATTATGGACTAGTGGAAGTCTGTAATTGAGGGAACTAGATTTGAGTTCTAACCTTACCACACAGTCTACCTTAGTCAAGACCCTTTTCCTTTCAGGCCTCAATATCTTCCTCTAGAAATGAATGGTTTCAGTAGATCTTCCACAGGTTTCTTCTGGCTCGAAATCTAGTGATTTCCCCCAGCGCTTTGAAGCTTGCATTAGCAACTGGTGTTCTCTTGCTTTGGCTTGCATGACCTCTACCCACTAGAGAAAAATGCCTAAAGTAAAAATTCCCAACTCAGACTTAAATTTAGTGAGACATCTTGTGTGCATCCCTTTCTCCCTTAATTGAAACCAACTTGTTATGTCAGTGTGGGAGTCTTCTTGAAGGGAGATTGATTTACGCTGGATTTATCTTTATTTCCCTTTTAGTCCAGTCTCCTTTTGTTTCTGAATTCCTTCTCTCTGAGATGCAAGTCATCTTCTATTGAAGATACCAGTTGATTTTTAAGACCTCAGGAATGTTTTATTGATGCTGGATAAGAGAATTATCTTCCTGGCTGTCGTCGGATCCTTTCCTGGGGCCTTCCGGACGCCAAGTGGCGGGGAGCCGAGCAGAACAAAGCACACTTACACAGCAACTCAGGGGGCAACTCCAACTTTATTTCCGGCTCTTCTACATATATAGCCTATCCTACGCAAGCACTTTCCATTTTGGCTCTTGGCCAATTACAACACCTTTTGCCTTTTAAGGTTAAGCACACCTTAACCCTGGGACTCTTATCTCGAGATTTCTACCTGGAGCAAGGATATTCCTTGTGGGCCTGGATGTGCATCGCTCCTTAGAACAAGGCGGGGTCAGCTGGGGGCCTAGCAGTCCCCCAAGTGCCTAGAGGGTTAATGGGGGCGAGAGGCCTTGCCATCATCGCCTAAGCCTGGAGGCAGTGCCGTCACAGGTCCAGGGACCTCTCAAGGGCACTGAGGTAAATCCACGTTGTCTCTCCCACACCTGGCCCTGAGAAGCAGTGCTCTTTTCCTACTCATGCCCCCTGGATATGCTGGGTATATCTTAGAATTTCTTTTTTTTATGCTAAGTTGATGCTAGTCTATTCACACTGCCCCTCTCCAACTCACTCCCATTTACCTAAGTTCCTTGATATTATTAAAATGATTAGTTTATATTTCTCCCTCTCTTCCTCCCTCCCTTTCTCTCCTTCCCTTTTGTTTATTTATTGGTCTTCCCTCCCTCTTTTGACTTACTCCTTCTCCAACCCAATTAAATATATAGCATGAAATCTTCCCTCTCCCTCTGCCTCTTAGTTTAAGTTACATTTTTAAGTGGATGACCTTTTCCAAGAATTATTCATTTTCTTTGTCCTTCCCTATTTCTGTATCTTTCTACTATATTCTGAATTTTGTTCCTTCTTTATTTTCTTTGTTCCTTATAAAGGTAGAAGCTCTTGCTTACTGGATTTGGCTTCTTTGCGTATCCCTGGTCTATGCTATTTCACACATACCCTTCCTTTTACGTATGTATTTTAATTTGCTTGATTTTATACTTAGTTAATTACTAAATTATGGTGTCCATATTTTATTGGTGGGGAGCTCTGGGGAGGAAACTCCCTATGTCAATACAGATCACTAATTGTTTGGTCAATATAGATCACTAATTATTTCACAATTTATAATCTTAGAAAGTGGCTTAAGATGCTGAGAGATAAAGTATTTGTCATACAGCAAGAAGATTTAAGAGTCAGGGCTAGAGCTTGATCTTCTTGACTCTGAGCATAGCCCTTTATCCAGTACATCATACTGTCTTGCCCTCCCACCCTTCCCCTCCCCTCCCTTTTCCCTTTCCTCCTCTTTTCTTCCCTTCCCCTTCCTCTCTTCTCTCCTCTTTCCTCCCCTCTTTTCCCTTTCCTCTTTTACTGATTGCTTTGTCTTAATGGTGTCTCTGCCTTATAGAAATAGCAGTTCATGAAGGAAGCAGTGTAGTGTTTTGACAGTTCTAGACTTCTCACTCATTCACTCCCTCTCCAGTGCCTTATATAAACCCCATTACTATATTTCATCCTATATCTTAAGGGATGGAGTCTGTGGCTACTTTAATAGAAGAGGAAACACTATGAGAAAGTCTTTAATTTAGTGGGTCTTCGAAGGTTTTGTATTTTTTATTCTGGATCAGTTTCTCACAATCCATCATGATACAGAAGAAAAAGAGCTAGATTTGGAGTCTGAAGACCTGGGTTCAAGTCCTGCTTTTGCTCCTTGCTACCAGTGTGACTTTGGACCAGTCACATCACTTCTCTGTGCCTCAGTTTCCCGAAATATAAAGTGAGGGAGGCTGGACTTGATTACCTCTCGGGTCCCTTTTATCTCTAAATCTACAATCATGTGATCTTACTAATTGAGGAAAACAAAATCTAGGATTTCTCATATTCTGTATGACCCAGATCAAATACCTGGCTCCCTACCAACTATATTTTAAGCCAGCCCTAGTGATATCTCTGTATGTTGCCTCCCTCCCCATTCCCCAGAGTAGATAGGCAGGTGATTGGTTACAATCCTAGGGCTTTAAAGTTGGAAAGGACCCTAGAAATTTCCTGGTCTGAAGCTTTCATTTAATAGATGAGGACACTGAGGTGTAGAGCTGAGGAATGGGCCTGAGGAGACAGAACATCCTTCTCCAAACAGGTGGAGAGCTGGGGTGTCAGTGAGGCACCATGATGCATAGCCCAGGGTTGGTTGATGATTTATACAGTGAGCACTCGGGGTGGCTGGTCTCCATTTTTCTGCAATTAAGCAGGGCAGGGTAGTGACAAACGGTCTCCCAACAGCTCTCTGGTCTTCCGCTATTATCTGCAGGCCCTTCAGACTAATTCATCCTTTCCTAGAACCACAGGTTGCGGTTGATAAATCAAGAACGGCCTCTGTGCTGGGAGCTGATTACAGGGTCATCCCTCAGCAGAACTGTTTGACCAGAATTTCCCAACTTCATATTTTATGAAGCTGGCAGCTGGTGATGTATCAGCACTAATCCCAATGCAAAGCACTGAGAGAGGAGAGACATAGGCACCACTCCTAATCAATCAGTGACGCCACACACTTGACCTTCTTGTTTCCGACAAGGTATTTCATTGCTGGAGTGTAGACAAACAGAAGTTTTCATCTGGTTCCTTAATCCTAGGCAGAGAAGAACAAAGGCATAAGAAGAAAGACTAAGAGGCTGAAATTCCACTGTAGGGTCAGCCTCTTAAGACAGGTCGCAAATACCTCATCTTCAGGATTGCTAAATACCTCCTCTCAACACTCCTCCTTCTGCCCCCTCTCCATAGGCACAGATGTGCATGTTTCACAGCTCAGGGATCTACTGCTGCATTCCTGTTTAGTCAGGAAGAAAAAACTTTTTTTCCTCCTAAACAACTCACTTTTGTGAACTGCCTTGCAGCTCATATTCTAAGGTTTTCAAGAAAGACTGAATGAATGTCTTCATGTACCCAGAATCTAGTACAATTTCCTGATTGGTAATGGGTGCTTAATGAATACTTGTTGGTTGGTCAGACTGGTCTTAGGATGACAGATACAGCTTCAGTTTACTTTATTTCTATTCAATTTATAGCACCTACTATACAACTAGTATTTTGCTAAGTGCTAGGGATACAAAGAAAAAAAATAAATTTCTTCTCTCAAAGAGCTCTCAAGAATATCTCTGGACAGCCAATCTGTTGTCATACCTTCACTTTTCAACCTTTATAACATCATATCTATCTATCTATCTATCTATCTGTCTATCTATCTATCTATCTATATCTATATATATACACATACATATACACACACATACTACACATATCTATACACATATCTATCTATATATCTATTCTGTGCACCTACTATGTACTTGTTCTCAGTGCTATTGATACAAAGAAAAAAAATGAATAATTCTTGCCTTCAAGGAACTTATACATCCAATATGTTGCCAGGTCTTTGCTTTTCTATCTTGATAACATCCCATAGATGTGTATATTTCTTTCTTTCTACTCATAGAGCCACCATCCTGGTGTAGGCCCTCATTGCCTTATGCCTGGACTAATAACATTAGCCTTCTAATTGGTCTCTCTGCTTCAAGTCTCTCCCCACTCTAAGCCATCCTCCACTCAACAGCTAAAAGTGGTTTTTCTAAAGCACATGTCTGATCATATCATCCCTCACTCATTGAAATCCAGTGATTCCCTATTGGTTCCAGAATCAAATATAAACTACTCTGACTTTTAAAGCCCTTCAAAATCTTGCTCCTTCCTAGCTAGTCTGCATACACTTTCTTCGTCTTCATGTATTTTACATTCCAGGTACCCAGGCCTTCCTTTTTGCTGTTCCTCACACACAATACTCCATGTCCTGACTAATGTCCAGCCTCATTACCTCTCTGATTTTTGTTTTCCTGACTTTTTTCAAGACTCAGTAAGTCCCACTTTCTGGCCTTTCCCAAACTACCCTAATGCCAGTGCCTTTCCTCTGAGATGACCTTCCAGCTACCCTATATATCTTTAAAAAATTTTATTCATTTTAATTTATGGAATAAAAAAGCATTTTCATAACATGGTATAATTAAAAATATTATTGCACATGAAACTGCAAATCTATTATGTACAACTTGCTATTCCTTTTAAATAAATAATTATCATATAGATTTGTTTTTTTTCCTTTTTTTCTTCCCTTTACCTCACCCTAGAAATGGCTACTATTATACACAAATATGGAGATTATATTTATACATATATATTACATATGTAAAATAATTTAATACATACTTCTTTTTATCAGTGTTTATGCAGATAGTATCTTCTTTCATATGTACTTTGTAGTTAATTTGGGTATTTATAATAGTCAAAATAATTTCTTTGCTCAGTTGTCCCTAAAATAATATTTCTGTTCCTATATACAACATTTTCTTGGTTCTGCTCATTTGCTTTTCATTGTTTTGTGCAAGTCTTTCCATGTTTTTCTAATAACATGAGATCATAATTTCTTACAGTACAGTGGTATTCCATCACAATCATATACTACAACTTGTTTGGCCATTCCCCAATTGATGGGTGTCCCCACAATTTCCAGTTCTTTGCCACCACAAAGAGAGCTGCTATAAATATTTTAGAACATATAGGTTCTTCTCTTTTTCCCTTATCATCTTTGGAAATAGACCTAATAATGGTGTTGTTGGGTCAAAGGGTGTAGGCAGTTTAATAACTCTTTGGGCATAATTCCAGATTGCTCCCCAAAATAGTGGGATCAGTTTACAATTCCAGCAACAATTACCTAGGGTTCCATCTTTCACATCCTCTTCAACATTTGTCACTTTCCTCACCAATCATTTTAGCCAGTCTTATAGATATAAAATGATATCTCCAGGTTGTTTTAATTTGCATTTCTCTAATCAATAATGAACATTTTTTCACATGACTACAAATGTTTTATCTAAAAACTACCTGTTCATATCCTTTGGCCATTTGTATACTTCTCCTATTTGACTTTTAAAGTCCTTCTTGAGCTCTCCCAAGAAGGCTTTTGGGGCTTGAGACCAGTTCGTATTCTCCTTTAAAGTTTTGGATGTGGGTATATCAACAATGTTGCCCTCTCCTGAATTTGTGTTCTGATCTTCCCTGTTACCAAGATACTTCTCTACGGTCACTGTTTCTCTTCCTAGCTTTTTGTTCATGTTGTTTGCCTTTTTCGGGCTTTTAAAGTTGATCTCTGCTTTTGGGACACAGGGGGCACTGTCCCAGGCTTCTTGTACTGTGGTCTAAGGACCTGGTTACTGGTTTTGTGTGCTGGGGCTTCTGCTGCAGGCAGCTAAAGACTGGTGGCTTACCTGGTGCTATGTTGGAGCTGGTGGTGGTGGCTTGTATGTGCCTAGTGTTGGTGGTGTTCCACCACCCTGGGGCTCAGGATCTCCCACTGGTTTGCTGATGTGGGGCTTACCGTTGGCTTGCTGGGACGTCTCCCGTCCTATACTCGTCTCCTTCAGCCACATCAAGAGGGACTTTTCCCATAATCCCCCTAGCCTCCCCAGCTAAAATACTGCTGCACCTCATCTTTCTGTTGGCTCCACTATTTCAGGATTTTTGCTGAGGCTTTTCTCTGGGTTTTTCAAGGTCAATAAAGGAGGGTGAGAATGACTTAGTATTTACTCTGCCATCTTGGCTCCTGGAAGTTGAAATAGGTCTGACCATTTGTCAACTGGGCAATGACTTATATTTTCATAAATCTGACAAAGTCATTTATATATTTGAGATATGAGACTTTTATCTGAGAAACTGTTTATAACCCCACCCCAGTTTTCTGCTTTCCTTCTGCTCTTGGTTACATTTGTTTTATTTGCACAAAAAGTTTTAAAGTTAATCAAAATTATCCATTTTACATTATCTCTGCTCTATATTTTTTGTCTATTCATAACTTGTTCACTTATCCACAAATCTAATAAGTAATATGTTATGTTCTTCAAATTTTCTTGTGATATCTCTCTTCATATCTAGATCCTGTATCCATTTTGACCTTATTTTGTGTCTTATATGCTTTTGGTCCTTGACAAGTTGTTTCCTTCATTAGAATGTAAGCCACTTGAGGGCACTCATTTTTTTTCCTGCCTTCCTTTGTATTTCTAGTGTTTAACACAGTAACTGACACATAGTAGGCACTTAATAAATGCTTGTTGACTATCTACAAAGCTCATCTCATATAATATGGTTTCAGGAGGGAGAAAAAGAAACAGAGAGAGACAGAACGAAAGGTTTCTTGACCACACTTAATCAATCCTTTATCTGATAGACATTTGCCTCTAGTGTTGGTTCATATTTCTTCCCATGATTTTTTCCCCCATCATTTCTTTCTCATGAAGTATGTGTACTACTATCCTCAGAGATGGGAAGTGGCTTGCCTTGCCCAAGGTTCCTACAGCTCAATAGGTGCAGAGCCAGGACTAGAACACAGGTCCTTTGGTTGGTAAACTTAAAACCTAAAAAAGACCCTCTTCAGAGAGACTTAAAATAAAGACAAAACTTCTCAGAAATTGTAATCAACCAAGAAGCATTTAACAATTATCTCCTGTGTGTAAGGTACTGTGTTAGGCATGAGAGACACAAGGTCAAAAAGCAAATTAAATACAAAATTCTTTTTGAGGAGGAAGGCATTGGCAAATGGGGGGGATGAAGAAAGGCTTCATTTAGAAGGTCATATGCAAGCTGGGCTTGAAGAAAACTAGAGATTCTCTGAGAGAGAGAGGTAAGGGGAATGAATTCTAGATGTAGAGGACAGCAAGTGCATAGGCATGGAGGTGACAGATGAAGTGGTATGTATGAGGAACAAGAAGGGCAGTTTGGCTAGATTCGACTTCTAGGAGTGTAATTTCCTAGCAACCCTTTTATGAGATCCATGCACTAAATAAACAGGAGTCACATGTGCACAGATGTGGCTCTGTTTGATGTTTTGTGGATGTAAATGAATGGTGATACTGTCTCCTCAACTTATAGGATTTAGATCTAGATGAGACCTTTATGTCACTGAATCAAACCCCTTCACTTGAAATTGAGACCTAGAGAGGGGGAGCAAGTTATCCTAGGACACACAGCTCATGCATAGTAGGAGTAGGCTTTGAACCCTGGTTCTCAGGGGATTTTGTCCCTCTTGTTCATTGATTTGTATTGTGCCTCATATGCCCCATCTTGAATAAGGATTCCAAGGTAATGTAATAATGTCCATGAGTGGGTTAACATGTTGCTATACTCAGGTACCATATTTGTCTTCAGTTAAAACCCTCAGAAGGATATGCCTTGACAGAGAAGGATTCTTATGGTGGACTTCCAGGTACTACATTAGGATATTTGTCATTAGATGTGACTTGAACCATCCTGTATAGGCATGTATCTATTCTGTCTATATAGAAAGCTGGTCCTGGTCCTGTATTTGGTCCAACCTTCTGAGCCCATTGCATGCTAGAGAAGGTCTCCTTTTTCCAATCCCCTAGGTCTTAGCATGGAATATATAGTTTTTGTCCTTAATTTTCCAAACTCATTCCTTGATGGTCCAAGGTCTTGGTCTGAAAAGAACTGGGTTCTTTTTCAAGCATAGAGTTCTTTCTCTCTCCTCTTCACCTTTCTTTTCTCTGCCTCTCTTGTCTCTGAGTCCCTCCTGGGTCTGTCTCTCTGTCTCTGATTTTTCTGGCTAGAAGGGTTAAATGTTTATTTTTTAGGGTTAACATTTACTTTCTTCTTCTTTTTTATGCTCTCATTTGTCTTTTTGTTACCCTTTATTTATTTGTGTATTTGTTTGTTTTTTAAAGGACAATTAGGGTTAAGTGACTTGCCTAAGGTCACACGGATAGTTTTTGTGTTGTGTCTGAGGCCGAATTTGAATTCAGGTCCTCCTGACTCCAAGGCAGTGCTTTGTTCACTTTGCCACCTACCCGTTCTTTATGTTACCCTTTAATTGGCATGATGTATAGTACTGAAGTTTTCAAAGGAATTTCAAAAATCATTTTTCACCATACTCCTGCAAGATAAGTAGGTAAGATGGTATAATTCCCATTTTACAGATAAGAAAATTGAAGCTCAGAGTTTACATTTACATCTTAGATAGCTAGGGGGTACAGTAAGTAGAGTGATGGGCCTGGAGTCTGGAAGACTTAAGTTCAAATCTGGCCTCATGCAACTCATTCATTGTGTGACCCTGAGCAAATTTCAATTTGTCTCAGTTTCCTCATCTGCAAAATAGGGATAATAATAGCACCTACCTTGTAGGGTTA